>JAHBCN010002461.1:91028-103073 GCA_019359885.1 Listronotus oregonensis | reverse complement strand
GCTTCCTGGATTTTATTAAATATACATAATGATGTAGAGTGACAAAGAGAACAAACAAATACTTCCCCCCAAAGATTATTTTCACCCCTAATTTTCTGTCATGAAAATTTTTTTTTTCAGTGATTGCACATAAATTACTTAAAATACAGAATCTTTTTTTGGCATTCAATTTAATCGTGTACTAATCAAAACCGTGCACCCCAGGGGTGGATTTACGCAAAGGCTGAGTAGGCTGAAGCCTAGAAAATATTATGAGCGGCAAAATAACGATTAATTAAAAAAAATAATCTAAATTTAAAAAAAAAATATATTATTTAACACTCAGCCTAGGCTTTTATTAACCAAAAACATTTAACGAATCAAGCCTAACCTACGCAGCGTGGGTTTCCCTTACATCAACCATGGATTGAAAGACCAGAATCATCATCTCGGTGTCAAAAGGCTCTCAAATTGCAATAAATTCAGATGGCGCTGGTGATCCCAAGACCCGTTACAAACCAATAACTTCGCTTTAACAAAAAAGGTTATTAATTTTAATGATATAATTAATAATTTTCCAGAAAAAAAGGTTTGAAGAAAATATTCTATAGGGTTTTGCCTATAATTAAATAATACATAGTACAAAAGAAGAATTAATTCCTCTTAACGTTTTAATTTATATTTGTTTTTATATTTGTTTTTTTTTAAAAAATTGTTATTTAATTTCTGTAGGTTTTTATTTTGGTAAATTTGTTTATTAATTTTTATAAGTATTTCTAGGTAGTTAACATTTTTTAATGATAGTTTTTTCGTTTAGATATCCAAAAAATATGGACTTTATTAGGTCGCAAAAATATATTAGCCTATGGGCGGAAAAAAAGTTAAATCCGGCCCTGTGCACCGCATTTTATTAACGAATTAGGTTTAATATGATTGGTTAGATCGGTTTCAGTATAACGATATACCCTTACTCTATATTTTGATACCCCAAGGACGGACATTTAATAAAAGTTTGTAGAAAGAAATCTGTTTAGTTTTTTTCGTTATATAATGATCAATAAACTAAATAAATCCACATGTTTAAACATTCTCCTAGTCTGTTTAGTTTTTTTGTTCTTAAATAATTATTAAATTAAATCAACATGTTTAAACATCCACCTTTCTTCCAAGTTCAAAAAAGGCATTTTTTTTAATACAGAAATCGGAGCAGAACATGTTTGCAAACCGTAAAAAAATGTTTTATTTTTATACCGTTTTATTTTCTGTAGTAAAGTAAAATTTTTAAGCAAACTTTTAATTTAAAACTATTTTTAACGGTTTCAAAAATCTGCGTTGGGTACTGAGATGAAACTGTTTGGGCCCCTGGCCCCAGGGCAAAATTTTTATACATGAATTAATGCCCTTTCGAACTTACCGATCGCCTGAAACAAACCTAAAAATAAAAATAAATCCTTTAAAAATTTAAAAAAAAACTATCAATGTTTTAATGGCAAGTCTACCACCGTTTTTAAAATAAAATTATTCCAAATTTTACTTTTACTTTACGTATAATTAAAATGAAAAAAAATATACACAATGACGTAATGACATAAATTACATATTAATTATTGTGACAGGTATATTTGTTATTTATAAAAATAAGGGTTTTGAGATAATTGAAACAAGGTTTTTTAGAAAGTTCCTCAACATTAAGGAAAGGCAACCAGTTATCTTTATTTGATATTATAAATGCACTTGATTGATTTTTTAATTTTAGTTTTTTTTTAATAAGCTTCTTTGCTAAAATACTGAATGCATTCTAGTTTATTTTGTAATTATTATCCAATGTATGTTAATAGTATTTTTGATTTGTGAAATTCTGTGTTAATAATATATATCTGATGCTTTTATGCGTTTGGCTAATGGTCTGGAAGTTTCACCTTAACAAAATTTATTACATTCGGAAGGAAGAGATTTAAAAGTATCTTCTATTACCGTATATCATTATAAATGTTAAATATATTGCCTATTTCTTTAATTTAATTTGATACGCCAGGAATGTATGGTAAAAATAAATTTGTAATAGTTTTATTTTGATTCTGACTGAAATTTGGTTGTTTAAATTTAAGACACCAACTTTTTATAAAATCAAAAGGGTTTTTTCAGTTTATTTTAGGCGATCTGGTTAGTTTCGTAAGGGTCAATCCATTTTGTTGATGCACAAGATCTATGCCCTGGACCCAAAACAAAAAAGGGCATCTGGTAAATTTGAAAAAAATATTTTTTTAATATATTAATTCACCACAATGCATAATACCTATAAATTAATTATATTTTTTTAACCCTTTCAGTATTGAAATTAAAAATAATTATAACGTGTCTACTAACCTCAAGTTCACATCTAGTTTTTCTTTTTAGGATTTTGAGCAGTGTGTTCTTTCTGGAGATAAGGAATGTAGATATATCCGAGGCGAAATTCGAGAAGGCATTGGCGACCATAGACGACAATCCATGTTTTTCTGTGGCCACCATGTAGATTGTCTTCCATTTAATACTGAAGGTGCTCTAGAGAGAGCGAAACGTGCTGTTGAAGAAAACTATGCGGTAGTGGGAGTACTAGAAGAAATGAATACCACTCTAACTGTTTTGGAGCATTATATTCCTAGGTTCTTTGAGGGTGCTTCCGATATTTATTGGAGTAAGTCATAAAAACTTGATATATGCCTTATATTAAAATGCACTGTATAGTGATCTATACCTAAAGTCCAAAATTTCTATCAGTGACTCATTTAATACCGGCCACCCACAAGACGAAGCGGCTGAATAAAAATCTAACACTAGTAAATGATTTTTAAGCCTATGATATACTTTTCCGCTCAAATAACAGTGAACCGGCCAAAAGTTTCATCGCCACGTTATCATAATTCGCAAGAATAAATCACCAGCCAGCGATCGCACTTAAAATAGCACCCCAGAATACCATATGGATCAGTATTCTGGGATAGCACGCCAATATGTATTAAAATCATTGTTATCGAGAAGACAAAAAAAAAGTCGCACACACCATTTCCTTGGGGGTTTAAAACTTTGAAAAGAAAAACTTTGAAAATTTTAAAAGGCGTTATTGAAGGGTTTTTATTTTTAATTTTTTATATAAGTATGATTTAAGTGTTGTTAAGTGCTTTTAATTCTGTAAATTATGAATATTATTCAACCTTTAACTAGTTATCCGCCTACAAAAAAAAAAACTCAGTTAACTTTTTAAAAGAACGAATAATGGTTAATCCAGAACTAACCACTTTGGATGCTGAGAGATATGTGCAACTTTAACAAAGTTTTTCGCGTACGGTATTCAGAGTTTTAAAAAAAAATCTATTGTAATTATTCGGATCGTGCGATTTTTTCGCTTTTTTTTTTCACACTTTTACTTTTCGATTGTTAAAGATGAATCAGAAGCTTTTTTTTTTGGCTGCCCTCATAGTTTTAAAAAAAAATAATTGAATTAATTCCTTTTTTACGACAAATTCCATTAAATTTTCTTTGCCGAAAACATATTTAAAAAACTCATACTATGTTAATATTTAAAAAAAAACACTTAAAAAGAAAGGGGAAAAAACCAATTTTCAATAAAAAGTAGGTAAAACGTTTACGTTCGAATTCAACTCGAAATTCTAAAAATATTGATGTAAATAAAAAGAGTCTCGGTATCGCTCACAAGAAATATTAAAAAGTTTCTAAAATTTTAATATAAATTACAAAAAAACATAAAATATATTAATACCATACCGGGTAACAAAATCACCTTTTTTTGAAAGTGTTAGACAAAGTTATGGTTTCCATAACACTAAAATCTTGGACTTCCATTGTCTTTATTTGTTATTTGTTACACAACGTTTCGGTTAGTGATGTATCTCGAACCGTTTTAGGGTGATAACTAAAAACTATTCCTTTAAGTTACGACTTATATACTATCCCTTGTTCACCGAAGCTTAACCGACTTTTCACGACTCAGCCACGGCTGCCAGATATTCGCAATATCGATACTAGGCTTGCTAAATACATTTTGGTTGTTGACGTTGTTTTTTGTGTTATTTGACTCTAACTTCGAGTGATCTTTTTGTCTCCCCGAAGTAAGACAAAAATCTCTAACTTAAACGAGACTCCACATGACCAAATATTTATGACAATTCCATATATTAAAGGAACTTCGGAAAAGATCCGCAGGATCGCAAATAAGTATAATATTAAAACGACATTTAAATCACAAACTACTCTAAGAAGCATTCTTACTAAGACGAGTCCAGACAACAAAGTATCAAATATTGACTGTATCTACCAAATTCCCTCTGAATGTGGTGAGTTATACATCGAGGAAATAAAAAGACCACTCGAAGTTAGAGTCAAAGAACACAAAAAACATACGTAACGAGGTGAAACGTCGAAGTCAGGGATTGCCGAACACGCTTGGTCAAAACAACACCGCATACAATGGTCGGAAGCAAAAACTATTCATAAAAAAACAGACTGGAAGAAAAGAAAATTTAAAGAAGCTTTAATAATTGTAAACAACTAAAATGTATTTAGCAAGCCTAGTATCGATATTCAGAATATCTGGCAGCCATTGCTGAACCGTGAAAAGTCGGTCAAGCTTTGGTGAACAAGGGATAGTATATAAGTCGTAGCTTTTAAGAATAGTTTTTAGTTATCACTTGGAAACGGTTGGAGATACATCACTAACCGAAACGTTGTGTAACAAATAACAAATATAGACAATGAAAGTCCAAGATTTTAGTGTTATTGAAAATCACCTTTGTTTTTAGTTTATGGAATTGTAGAAAGTTAGAATTATTTAATTGTGTTTAATAATGTATTTAAAAGGGTTATTCTAATTTTTTTTGCGACGACCGTTGCGATATTTAAAAAAGTTATTTCAATATATGTTTTTTTTTAATTTTCAGATGAAATAAGTCGGTATAATCCGATAAACAAAAACAATTTTAAGCCGCCAGTCAGCGAGGAGGTAAAAGAAATCGTCAGAAAAAATTTTACAAAGGAAATAGAATTTTACGAATTCTGTAAACAAAGACTGCACAAACAGTATTTAGCTTTAAAATTGAATAAACTTAAGCCCTAAAAAGGTGTTGATGTTGACATATTTGGGCTGTGGTTAACACTTTCAAAGTGTTTAAATTGGTTTAAGGATGATGTGGATTTTTGCACGTTTGTTTGGTTAAACACAAAAACATGATAAAACTTTTCGAACATTGCCATTGATATGCTCGTGGTAACATTTCATTATAGAAATTTTACAGATCATCGTATAAACAAAATTTACATTAAAAATGTAAACACAAAGTACTATTTGGAGCTTTTTCTATGAAAACACCTATTAAATAACTGTTTTTTAAAGAATCTTGCTTTTCTAAAAATTATTTGAATCGAAACTTCCCAGTAAACAACAATAAATGAATAAGCCTTCAAGGAAGCCTGTAAAATTTCTTCGAAATAAACTAAATTTGCGTAACAGTCGTTTAAAAATATTGTTTTATATCTTTAAACACGGGCCTAATGTAAAAGAAAAAATATCACTTTCGAATTGAATTTTGCTTTATCAGAAAAAAATAAAAATTTGTTTTTATAAATTCATTCATAAATATTTAGGGTATTTGAAAAGAAAATTTAAACATTTCGGTATCGGTTTCTTCTCATTAAAACAAAAAAGTCCTATTAACATGCTTCGGGAAATGCTCCGTTTTGTAGTTACCACTTGTAAAAAAGGTTAGTAATAAAAGCAGTTTTTAATGAATTGCAATTACTTAAAAAATTTATTGAAAAATCCTTGTAAGGTACACGCCAAAGAAATCTTTATTCAGTGGTTCGGTCGGGGTCCTAGGGTATGGTAGTGTGCTCAGCCCTATTAACCACTATGCACCCTCAAATCGACTGAAACATGAGAAAGACATACCTCAAAAAATAAAAAATCTTAATACTTATCTACGTGTCGGGCACAAGTGTACCACAAATTAATTAAAATTTTTAAAATTTTAATATAATCATTATAGATATTCTGAGATTGTTTTTTAAATTTTTAAATCTAATGTCATAAATGACAAATTAATCGTTTGTGACTGGTATATTTATTATTTACAAATATTTCTATATTTTTTTATTATATTAAATTAGCCACTTACAAAATATTAATATGTAATTTATGGCAATACGTAAAAAAATTAAATCTATAATAATAATAATATGAAACTTATAATTTTTATGATGTTTATAATATTTTAAAAATTTCAATTTTAATTACTATTTAATTTTTAGTTAAGTTTTTATATACATTATTATTTCCTTAAAAATAGTGGTAGAATTGCCACTGCGAGTTTAGAGGTGTCAAAAGGTCTAAGCACACTTAGTCTCTATACCCCGGCTCCAGGACCAAAGCGACCCGATTGTTTAAAGATTTCTTTGCCGTGTACCCAATAAGGGCTATTGAATAAATGAATCCGCCGCAATAATAAAGAACATATCTACATTTAAAAAAAAAAACGTAATTTAAGTCAAAATTCGCAGATTTGTATTAAATAGATTTTTTTAGAGTATCCAAAAAAAAACTTACACCCAAATAAAGCAAGCTTATATTTATTGCGAGTAAGCATATCCTAATTGACCTGCGACAAAGATGTTGATTATTTTTTCTCTCGCTCTTCTTGTAATATAAAAAAGTATAAAAATAATTGCAGAAATAATATTTAAATCGCATACCATACTATAAAATGCTTACTTACTTACACCATAGCACTACAACCATAGTTTAAAGAATATATAATATATATGGTTTATTCTTTAAACTATCCTACAACCCAGGGTGGGTCTTGGCTGCCTTGACTATCTGCCTCCACCTGAAACGGTCATGGGTCATCTTCCTCCATTCTTGCTGGTCCACTCCAAGGATAGCCAGATCTTTAATAATGTTATCTCTCCATCTGAGCTTAGGTCTTTCCAGTATTGCTAGTAAATGCTGGGCTTATGTTATTATTAATAAATCAAGCCCAAACGTATTTTTTTTAAATAAATTAAAATCAGGTACTAAAATAAAGTTACAAGTTAAGTTAGGATGTGCATTAAAATTTTAAACTAAAATTTTTTACATACAGTTAGATCTATCGTTTAGAGGTTGATGATTACCTTTTTTACTGAGAATTGGCCGTTTTTCTGACTGTTAACTTAAATTTAGGAAAAAAGCACAAAAAAGTTTTATTGACAAAGTGCTCCTACCCTTAAAAACACTTCTTTTATTAACCGTACATTAAATTCTACATATTTAATACAAATCTGTAAAATTTCATTTAAATTACATTGTCCCAGAAGTTGAAATTAATTCAAAACTGTTTCTATTACTCACCCACTGGCAAGCCTTAAGTTAAAAACAGATCATTTGCAAACCCATGTTAAGAACTTTTTTTCCTATTTTAACGAAAGGAAGACACTGCCATAAGGCTGACGTTTACTTTTGAAATACCCTGCCTACTATGGTAGGATATCTACCATAATTTGGTTAACTAGACTTATTTTTCCATGCTTTTTGTATCTGTTTAAAATTGATTGAACTAATTAAACTCTAGAGTTAAAGTTCAATTTGGTTTTATGTTTGTTTTATAAGCAAAGATTTTTTAATTTTAAGACAAATATACAGGATGATTCATGAGGAAATGTCAATACTTCAAGTACGTAGTCAGGGTCCAAAAACAAACATTAAAACCTATACAAATCTGGGTCCGCAATGCCTTTGTTTTCGAAATACAGCGTGCTATTTTTTTTTTAATAAAATCTATAATGTTAATATTAAAGTAAAAATTGGTATCCAGGGGTTTTTTGATATGACGGATTTAACTCTAATCTGATTACGGCCCTTACTTGTAGGGGGAACCACCTACACGTCTTTTTACTATTTTGAACAATCACTACTTTTTGGGTACTAATTGTTTTGTCATTTTTACGTCAAAAAGGAATACCATGTTACAAGTAAATATGAGCAACCGTTTTCGAGATATTTGGATTTAAAAAAATTACGACGATTTTATAATAGCAAAATTAAAAAAAAAATAAAACTAGCTCATGTTAGGCAAAACATAAGCTAGGTTTTATAATTTTTAAAAATTCCACCATTTACTTCTAAGCACATGTCAGCTCTGTGGTGAACACCCTGTATCTCGGAAACGAAGGCCTTGCGGACTCATAGTTATCTAGACTTTTATGTTTATTTTTGGACCCTAACTACGTTCCTGATTGACATTTCCTCATGAATCACCCTGTATATTAAAAAAGGCCCTTTTAATTAATGAGGTTTCTTCTCAACTTGCATAGTTAAAATATTATTGTTTATATGTTACAGATACTTAACTTTATGTTTGCTTCTTTACTTGTAATGTAAAGATATTTTCCAAGAAAGTACTTAAAAGCCCAAAAAACTGTTTTTATACATTAAAAAAAAACATCATTTCTTAAAAAATGTATTTTAAATAAAAAACCTATTAAAGCTTTGTGATTTTTATGCTCCCACGGAGATGTATATATTTAGTATAGGATATTATTTTATACTTTGTTATTTGTAATAAATTATTGTTTTAAGGACATTGTGTACTGCTGTTTTTCAATAATAAAATTGAAAAAAAAAAAACAAACAAAATTTGTTTTTATGACATATATGTATTTATGTAATCTAGGTATTCCAATCTAACGACATTGTTACATTGCCAAGCTACGCTATACTTATAGTTGGATCAGTATAAGAATAAAACTTCGGTCTCCTAAAAAAAACATAAAAAGTAGCTAAAAAGGTTTGATTTGAACTGGCGCTGGCCTTGGCTTTTTATAATGTCTCGCTTCCCACATATGTCTGTAAAAATAGTCCATATAAAGAGCAAAGGCGGCCGCCAGTTTAAATCAAATTTTTTAGCTACTTTTTTTTTCTTTTCAAAGAGCACCGAATTTTCATTTTTATACTGATCCAACTGTACTGCTGCACATACGTATAGTTTAAGGTTGAGAATAAAGAAAAACATACGTTAGGACTAAGTAGGTCATGTTGTTGGTAGTAACATTGAAAAACTGTTGTTGGTTGATTTTCGGATACCATTTCTAATTAGGATTTTAATAAAATTAACCCATTTATTTATCTTTTTTAAACAGCGAGTACAAAGTTGCATACTAATGAAAGGACGCCATTTCGAGCTAATTTTTTTCTCGCTCAAAGGCCCTTCTCTCGCAGAGAATTTCTTTACTATGGAAAAGTTTTAAGACAGTATAAAAATAAAAGTTTAAATTAGATTTAAAAACCGTTTGGTTAAAAGTGTTTAAAATCAGATAAAAAAAATATATCAAATAAAAGATAAGTAAATATGTACAGGGTGTCCCAACGATAGAGTAAAGTAATTTTTTGCTTACCTGATATTATTTGTGTCAAACGTTTCCGCCATAGGATAGATTGGAAAAGCGATATTTTAAAAATATTGGAAGTTATACAGGGTGCGTCACAAAAGGGGGTACGTAAAAGTAAGATTTATTTAAATGGAACACCTGATTTGATTTTATTTTTGAATTATATGGATTAATACTTACATTTTTTGTCATATAAAGCATGAGCTGAAATTTGATAGTTTCTGAAATATTCGGATTTAAAGATGAAAATAGGCATTTTCATGGTGTTGATAAATGGGCAGTTTTACGTTACTTCAGAAATGAAAGCTTCCATATTTGGCAGGAGAAAGGACTAATGTTATATTAATGTTCAGCCTGTAAAATATTTCTAATTTGTTGTACAGGGTGTTTATTATAACCGTCCAAATTCCACGTTTCAAATTAAAAAATCTCATTTTTTTTAAATGGCACACCCCTTATATTTTTATATTGTTTTTTCAGGATTAAGAAACCTCTAATTTTTACCGAATATGTCCTATACCATATTTAATAGTTATCGATAAATTTAGCTTTTTCCAAATAGCTACGTTGTATTCGGTACCATACCGGTAACTGTATTGATCGCGTTAGCCATGAAAAACAATAGCTGGATTAATAAAAAATTCATGTGTCAAAACAAAACGCTAATAATTGTCGTAAATTAAAATTTGACGTTACTTTTTCGTCTTCATTTCGTTGTTATTGTATTGGGCCGGACTATCCTTAAATGGTTAATTGACATGATCTACGTGTTAGGCGGGCTGAAAAAACCCTCTGTTGGCCCAAAGGTTTACAGAATGAAATATCCTGAACGTCGGATACCTACTGCTACTGGCTTTCAAAAATGTAATGGAGATTTAATACCACCGGCAGTGTTAAATACTCAAAACGTGAAGTTGTTAACAAAAACGCAGCCAATGAAGAAAAAGAATTAGAAATATTGTTAAATATTCAAGAAAATCCCCAGTGAGTACTAGGAATCTAGCGACGTTATGCAACACTTCCAAATCAACTGTGAACCGAACAACAATCAAGTTTAAATATCATCCATATCACATTGAGCATCATCAAGAATTGCGGGAAGATGATTTTAAAAGACGAATTCAATTTTGTAATTTTTATTCAACAATTACAGAAATAACAATTTTTTGTGCAACGTTATGTTTTCCGATGAGGCAACGTTCAGAACAATGGGGCTGTAAATGGCATAATATGCACTATTATGCCACTGAAAATCCATTTTGGCTGCGAGAAGTTCAAAATCAAAATCATTGGTCAATAAATACGTGGTGTGGTATCCTTCATAACCAAATTATTCCCTATTTTTTTGATGAGCCTTTATCGGGCCGCAGCTATTTATATTTCTTGAAGAAATGCCTCAGTTACTTGAAAATATTAATTTAGATGAGGGCTAAATATGTGGCTGCAACATGATGGTGCACCTCCACTTTCCCGGGCCAATTTGGATCGGCAATACCCAGAAAAATGGATTGGGCGTGGAGGCTTTTTCCATGGCCACCAAGGTCATGCGATTTAACTCCGTTAGACATTTTCTTATGGGGATACATAAAAGACCGGGTATATGCCAATAAACCAACGACCAAGGAGGATATAAAACAGAATTCGAGAAGTTTGTCGTACGGTGTCACCCCTTATGTTATCAAGTAAGACACAACATACAAAAAGGATAAATATGTGTATTCAACAAGAAGGCCGCCTATTTGAACATATTTTAAGACGGGTATTGAATAAAAATTTATTTAATATTAAACATTTCTTATTTAACATTAAGATGTAATATTGAATAAAAACTTAATTACTATTGAATAAAAACTTAATTACTATTGAATAAAAACTTAAAATTCACGACTCTTAAGTGTTTTGTTTTGACACATGAATTTTAAATCCTAGCTATTGTTTTTTTATGGCTAACGGATCAATACAATGTTACCAATTCCAACCAATTTCATATTGCATATATTAATTTCATTAGTTTACAATTTATAATATTTAAATTCATTTTATTTACATATCGTACAGTTTTTCCCTTTTTCAGGATCGCACGACTGATTAGCCAGGAGGGCCGGGTGGATGTTCTCTCCTTGGGGGGAAATACTATAATACGATTATAGTGTGGGTCGTTTCCCGGTGACCTTATAAACGACATTGGGCAGTTTAATTACTGAGAAGTTTGAGTTAGTTTGTTTATTTTTGCTATTAATGTTTTATTTTAGAGTGTTTTAACAGGAAAACGTCAAAAAAAACCTGCTTGATGTTATTCGGTACGTTTTTTGTAGGGGCCTACGAAGATGAAACCAAGTTTCCTTTGGGGCATTCATTCATTTTCAGTCTATTCTTATTCTTACATTATTCATTTATTCATTTATTCATTCATACTTATATGTACAGTAGCTCATTCATACTTTATTGATTTATTTTGTATTGTATTATACTGTATATTGAAGTCTACAACATTTGTTGTTGTCGTGCTGGTTATTTGGGTACTGGGGATGTGCTTTGTTAACTCCTTCGGGGGGGTTTCCCCGGGGAATTTTTCCTTAAACTCCCTTGTATACGGTCTTTTAATGGAAGTGGGGGATTAATGGCTCTTCTCGTTGTAGCTTGCCA
>JAHBCN010002461.1:72500-91011 GCA_019359885.1 Listronotus oregonensis | reverse complement strand
TGCTAAAAGGCATGTTTGCTCCATTATGGCGGTCACTTGGCGCCCGCCCCCATAGGTTTGTTTTAAATTTTTTTTTACAGTTCATTGTAAACAAAGATAACAAAACAACGCGGGGGCCCAGGCCCATGTCTACAGTGGTTACACTTTCGGTCAGTATGGGGGCCCCTTAATGACACCATATTGGTATGGCATATTGGGTTCGCAGACTTTGGGCCTTTTGACGACATAAATCAATAATCAAAGTGGGGCCTATGATCCAAGAACATGGATATTACCTACACGTTTAAAATTTCCCCCCTTCTAAAAGCTACACTTTAGGGATGCCATACCGGGAAGTCAAAGTGGGGAATAACGTTTCATCACCCCCAAAGCCTCGGCGGGAGCCTATGATACATGCAAAAACCTCTTCCAGATCAATTTAGGATTTTTGATACCATTTTAATGTTTAGCTAATAATCGGGTACATAGTGTCACCAATTGTCAAATTAGAACTTGCCTTCCCTTTTAAACTTAATTAAATTAAATTTTTTAAAATTAAAGTTACAAAAAAAAAAATAATTTTTATGAAAATGGTTTTTCTTTATTAAATATTAAAATTTTTTTCATTTTTAAAATGTAAATCATAAATTTAAAAAAAAATGGTTTAAATTACACAAAAATAAAAACAAAAAAATAAAATAAAAAAAAAAATTAAAGGTATGTTTTGGGATTTACTTGTTCCTACAAATCTAAAAAGTCTTTTTTTTAAATGAAAATAAAATAACAAAAAAAATACAAGCCTACGTATTTCTTTTCAATAACATATTTTGATATATTTGTGAAAGGTACATCTTAAAAATCGAATCGATTGACGAATCGCACAAAAAATACTGTGTTCCGGATTTTTTTAAAAATTACATAATATGTAATAAAAGAACAAACAAATACATTCCCCAAACATTCTTTTCATGCCTAATTTTCTTTCATGTTTTTCAAATAATTTTATTTCAGTGATTGCAAATAAATTACTTAAAATACAGAATCTTTTTTTGGCATTCAATTTAATCGTGTACTCAAAAAAAAACCGTGCAAACTTAGGGGTGGATTTACAAAAAGGCTGAGTAGGCTGAAGCCTAGGGAGGCAAATATTATGAGCGGCAAAATAACTTTTAATTAAACAAAATAATCGAAAATTTAAAAAAAAAAATATATTATTTAACACTCAGCCTGGCCCCTTTATTAACCAAAAACATTTAACGAATCCAGCCCACTGACCTCAATAGGGCCCCCAAAGGGTATCAATGCGCGGTTAAAAGTGAGATTTTATGGGCGAAAAAATGTGTCCGTGCGCCGTGGCTCTAGTCATCTTTTGGGGGTCCTAAATCATGCGCAGAACGGACTAGCAGATCGATTTTATTTACAAATTCGTCGCCGGCCAGTTCCGTACTTCGTCAATTGATGACTTAAACAAAATATATATTACACGGTTTAAAAAAAACCATGATTACGGTTTTTTTTGAACTAGTGAAACATTTTGGTTTGTTTAGATGTTGTTCTTAAAAAAAAATAAACATATTATCCATTGTTAGCCCTTTTTAAATTTCTTAGTTCTTCTGAATGTTACAGCTATGGAAAGCCAAAATTTTTTTGTACTGGTTCACAACTGATGCGTTGTAGTTAATAATAATAAAAAATTGCGAATACGACTGAACATGACTCTTTTGGCTTATCTAAGAATTAACTTTTTGTTTCATCTATGTAACACAATCATAATTAAAAAAAAAACACTATAATTATTTATTTCGGATTAAAAAATCTGAACAAAAAGTGTATTGCATTAATCTAAAAGTCAGTAAGTATGATTAAAACATAAAACATTTCCCTTGGGGGCATATCCCCTTTTAGAGGCACTCTTCCCTTTTGGGGAAAAGATCTTTTTAAAAAAAAAAAGAATAGGGAAAACCCCTTTTTTTCCCCCCCCAACGTGATTTGGTCGGAAAAAAAATATATATCCCCCCCTCTGCGGGGCTGATTTGTCGGTCTCTCCGCGTCGATCTATCGGCACTATGGTGGGAGCCACGGAGAAAGGTTTATCCTATGATTTTTTTCTTTTTGGACTGCCAAAGGGGGAAAGGGTTTCTTTAGTAAAAAATGCTCGTTTTGTATAAATACATTTAAGATGTTTAGAATACCTTTTTTTCGCTATCGTAAACATAAGGGAAGCAGGAAAAGAGTTAATGTTATTTGGGGTAAACATTTTTTTCCCTTTTTTTTTTAAGCCCGGGGTTCCAAATCCCCAAAAAACCTTTATTGCATCCCTTTACTGACCCCAAGCCAAGCAAAACCCTTTAAATATATAGAAATCGTTCAAACTTGTCGTTTTTTTTAAATGGGGATAAAACCGTGTAAAGTCGACAGACGCGTTTAATAAATTCTAACAGTTTCCAAACCTTTTTAAAAGGGGTACAAAAACTGGGTCTTGAAATTAACCCTATCTTTTATTAGCCCGTATTTTTTCTATTTATATTTTGAAAAATTAATTTTGTTAACTCAGGGTTTTTTTACTACCTAACAAAAATTTATATGGGGATAGAAACGCAAAATAAAAAAAATCTAGTATCTAAATATAAAAAAAAAGATTTTAAAAAATATAAATTAATTTTAAGCCATACAAATTTCTAAGTCCGGAACTGGTCCTGCTTTTTAAATACGCATGCTTAATGACACCATGTTTTGTTTAGTCCCAAAGGTCGTAAACTTGCCAAAAAAAGCGATTAGTCATTATATATCTAAAGTTAGTTTATCTATGATCCACCCTAACCTACGCAGCGTAGGCTTCCCTTACATCAACCATGGATTGTAAAGACCAGAATCATCATCTCTGTGTCAAAATGCAATAAATTCAGATGGCGCTGGTGATCCCAAGACCCGTTACAAACCAATAACCTCGCTGTTTTAAGCAAATAGTATTAATTTTAATGATATAATTAATAATTTTCCAGAAAAAAAGGTTTGAAGAAAAATATTCCTATACGGTTTTGCCTATAATTAAATAATACATAGTACAAAAAAAGACATAATTCTCTTACGTTTTAATTTATATTTTGTTTTTATTTTGTTTATTTTAAAGAATTGTTATTTAATTTCTGTATGTTTTATTTTTGGTAAATTTGTTTATTAAATTTTTATAAGTATTTCTAGCGTAGTTAACATGTTTTTAATGATAGTTTTTTCGTTTAGATATCCAAAAAATATTGACATATTAGGTCGGCAAAAATATATTAGCCTATGGGCGAAAAAAAAGTTAAATCCGGCCCTGTGCACCGCATTTTATTAACGAATTAGGTTTAATATGATTGGTTAGATCGGTTTCAGTATAACGATATACCCTTACTCTATATTTTGATACCCCAAGGACGGACATTTAATAAAAGTTTGTAGAAAGAAATCTGTTTAGTTTTTTTTGTTATATAATGATCAATAAACTAAATAAATCCACATGTTTAAACATTCTCCTAGTCTGTTTAGTTTTTTTTCTTAAATAATCAATAAATTAAATCAACATGTTTAAACATCCACCTTTCTTATTGCTGATATGAATGAAGTCCCAAAAAAGGCATTTTTTTTTATTAAAGAAATCGGGGCAGAACATGTTTGCAAACCGTAAAAAAAATGTTTTATTTTCATACCGTTTTATTTTCTGTAGTAGAGTAAAATTTTTAAGCAAACTCTTAAGTTAAAACAATTTTTAACCGTTTCAAAAATCTGCTTTGGGTACTGCCAGATGAAACTGTTTTGGTCCTGGCCCCAGGGCATAAATTTTGTACGTACATAGAATTAATTGACCCGTTCGAACTTGCCGATCGCCTGAAACAAACCTAAAAAAATCAAAATAAATCCTTTATAAATAAAAAAAACTATCAATGTTTAATGGCAAGTCTACCACCGTTTTTAAAATAAAATTATTCCAAATTTTACTTTTACTTTACGTATAATTCAAATGAAAAAAAATGTACACAATGACGTAATGACATAAATTACATATTAATTTATTGTGACAGGTATATTTATTATTTATAAAAATAAGGATTTTGAGATAATTGGTTTTTCAGAAAGTTCCTCAACATTAAGAAAAGGCAACCAAGTATTTTAAATTACCGGATATTGAGGCTACACAGTTATCTTTATTTGATATTATAAATGCACTTGATTGATTTTTTAATTTTGTTTTTTTTTTTAATAAGCTTCTTTGCTAAAATACTGAATGCATTCTAGTTTATTTTGTAATTATTATCCAATGTATGTTAATAATATTTTTATAATTGCTTTAGAAAATGGGGTTTTGCACACGCTAAACAAGCTTGAAAATTGTATTTTGCACATGTGTGCAAGGAAAATATGTTTTTTTTGCACACGGTTCTGTCTTTCAATATGATTTATTCTGTCATTTACTTTTGACATAAGCTGTGAAAACTTTTCACACGACGTATAAAAAATTTCACACAGTCCTGTCAAAAGTTAAAAGATAAAAATAATAAAAATCGCATATTAATCATTATTTTCTGCAGTCGTAGAAAAAGTATCGTGTGCAACACGTTTGAAACTGACTTTACACCACTCGTATGACTTGTAGCACTCGCTACGGCTCGTGCACAAACCTTACTCGTGTGCAAAAGTCTTTTTAAAACTTGTTGCATAATATACTATTTTGATTTGTGAAATTCTGTGTTAATAATATATATCTGATGCTTTTATGCGTTTGGTTAATGGTCTGGAAGTTTCACCTTAACAATATTTATTACATTCGGAAGGAAGAGATATAAAAGTATCTTCTATTACCGTATATCATTATAAATGTTAAATATATTGCCTATTTCTTTAATTTAATTTGATACGCCAGGAATGTATGGTAAAAATAAATTTGTAATAGTTTCATTTTGATTCTGACTGAAATTTGGTTGTTTAAATTTAAGACACCAACTTTTTATAAAATCAAAAGGGTTTTTTCAGTTTATTTTAGGCGATCTGTTAGTTCGTAAGGGTCAATCCATTTTGTTGATGCACAAGATCTATGCCCTGGACCCAAAACAAAAACGGTCATCTGGTAAATTTGCAAAAAAAATATTTTTTTAATATATTAATTCACCACAATGCATAATACCTATAAATTAATTATATTTTTTTAACGTTTTCAGTATTGAAATTAAAAATAATTATAACGTGGCTACTAACCTCAAGATCACATCTAGTTTTTCTTTTTAGGATTTTGAGCAGTGTGTTCTTTCTGGAAAAGGGAATGTAGATATATCAGGCGAAATTCAAGGCATTGGCGACCATAGACGACAATCCATTTTTTCTGTGGCCACCATGTAGATTGTCTTCCATTTTACTGAAGGTGCTCTAGAGAGAGCAAAACGTGCTGTTGAAGAAAACTATGCGGTAGTGGGAGTATAGAAGAAATGAATACCACTCTAACTGTTTTGGAGCATTATTTTCCCTAGGTTCTTTGGGTCTTCCGATATTTTTGGAGTAAGTCAAAAAAACTTGATATATGCCTTATATTAAAATGCACTGTATAGTGATCTATCCAAAAGCCCAAAATTTCTATCAGTGACTCATTTAATACCGGCCACCCCGGAACGGCTAATAAAATCTAACATTTAATGATTTTTAAGCCTTGATATACTTTTCCGCTCAAATAACAGTGAACCGGCCAAAAGTTTCATCGCCACGTTGCATAATTCGCAGAATAAATCACCAGCCAGCGATCGCACTTAAATAGCACCCAGAATACCATATGGATCAGTATTCTGGATAGCACCCAATATGTTTAAATTCATTGTTATCGAGAAGACAATAAAGTGGCAACCACATCTTATTTTTACAACGAAGAGACTTGAAAATAAGCGTATCGACAGGGTTTTCGTGCTGTTCGATGATTTTATTAGTTATTGTTTAAATGGACAGATTTTGTAAGTTTAAATTTTAGTTGCTATAAAAGGTATTTCTACATATTATAAATTCTAATAATTGTAGTATATAGATATTGTTTTGTGCCAATTTTATAATAGTTTATCTTATTTAGTGTATATAAGTTTTATAAAGATTTAGTGTTGTTAAGAAGAACTAACCACTTTAATTATGAGCTTAGAAAACAAAGTAAGAATGAGCAATTTCCAACAAATTTTTCGCTACGATTAAGTTTAAAAGGCAAAAAAATCAATAAGTAATTATTCGGATACTGGAAAATGGATTTTTCAGATTTTTCACACTTTACTTTTCGATTGTTAAAGATGAATCAGAAGCTGTTTTTTGGCTGCCTCTTATAGTATTTAAAAAAAATAATTAAATTTAAATTTCCCATTTTACGACAAATTCCTTTAAATTCTGTCATTTGCACGAAAACATATTAAAAACTCATACTATGTTAATTTTAAAAAAAAAATTAAAAGTAGGAAAAAACCTTAATTTTATAAAAGTAGTAAACGTTTACGCCCAATTCAACTCGAAATTCTAAAAATGTTGACTGTTACAGATTGAATAGTTTCTTTATGACATTTTTATAGTTGCAGGCCTTGTTTGCTCGCCCGCAATGTTTGATCAAAATATTCTCGATATGGAAATCCTAAATATGAACACAAAAGCCCCGAAATAGTTATGATTCAACAAGCTGATGATCTCAGAGCTTTCGTTTTCCCATATAGTGGATTTTTTTGAAGAAAAAATGCGTGTGAATATCGTATTTAATATTGAAATTCAAGATCGGTGTAAATTGACAATCGGTACTGATTGTTTATCGTTCTGCTTTACATCTTTTTAATTTATGTTAAGACTAAAGTTTTATTTTTTTTCATGTAGCAAAATAAAATCAGAAAGTAAAATTAAAGTAAAAAATGTTTTTTTTTTTTTGGGAAAAAAAATTTGAAAAAATCCCAAAAACCAAATTTGTGTTCTATGACCAAAAAAAGGGATGTGCAAAATTAAGCAAAAAAAAATACATTTTCATTAACCCAGAAATAATACCAAAATAATATAGGCTGTTACTAATTTAAAGGGTTGATGAAAATGTGAGAAAATAACTTTTGCCTGTGAAAAATATTTTCATGTTTTGACAAATTTATCATTTATTTTCTAAAATGCTACGCCCTGGAATTGATTCCCCCGACCCACACAAGGGGGACTCAAAAGCGACGATGCGTCTTTACAGAAATTTTTGGGCTTGAAATATAGTTTCCTGTAACACAATAGGCATGTAAATAAAAAATCTCGGTATCGTCACAAGAAATATTAAAAAATTTCTAAAATTTTAATATAAATTACAAAAAAAAAATAAAATATATTAATACCAAACCGGGTAAAAAAATCACCTTTTTTAAAATGTTAGCAAAATTATGGTTTCCATAACACTAAAATCTTGGACTTCCATTGTCTTTATTTTTTTTTTTTTTTTAACAACGTTTCGGTTAGTGATGTATCCCAAACGTTTTAGGGTGATAACTAAAAAATACCTTTATTTTCGACTTATATACTATCCCTTGTTCCCGAAGCAACCCACTTTTCACGACTACCACGGCTGCCAGATATTCCAATACGATACTAGCTTTCTAATACATTTTGGTTGTTGACAATTATTACAGTTTCTCTAAATTTTCTTTTTTTCCAGTGGGTTGGGTTTCTTTATAAATAGATTCCGAGCATTGTATGCGGTGTTGTTTTGACCCAAACGTGTTTGTCAATCATGACTTGGCATTTTACCTCGTTTTTCCGTTTTTTGTTTTTTTTTGTGTTATTTGACTCCTTCAGTGATCTTTTTGTCTCCCCAGTAAGACAAAAATCTCTAACAAACGAGACTCCCATGACCAAATATTTATGACTTCCATAAAAAGGAACTTCGGGGGAAAAATCCGCAGGATCGCAAATAATATAATATTAAAACGACATTTAAATCACAAACTCTCTAAAAGCATTCTTACTAAGACGAGTCCAGACAACAAAGATCAAATATTGGATCTACCAAATTCCCCGTGAATGTGGTGAGTTATACATCAGGGAAAAAAAAAGACCACTCGAACTTAGGTCAAAGAACACAAAAAAAAATACGTAACGAGGTGAAACGTCGAAGTCAGGGATTGCCGAACACGCTTGGTCAAAAAACACCGCATACAATGGTCAAGCAAAAAATATTCATAAAAAACAGACTGGAAGAAAAAAAAATTTAAAGAAGCTTTAATAATTGTAAAAAACTAAAATGTATTTGCAAGCCTGTATCGATATTCAGAATATCTGGCGCCATTGCTGAACCGTGAAAAAATCGGGCAAGCTTTGGTGAACAAGGGATAGTATATAAGTCACTTTTAAGAATAGTTTTTAGTTATCACTTGGGAAAAAGGGTTTGGGGCCCCCCCCTAACCGAAACGTTGTGTAACAAATAACAAATATAGACAATGAAAGTCCAAGATTTTAGTGTTATTGAAAATCACCTTTGTTTTTAGTTTATGGAATTGTAGAAAGTTAGAATTATTTAATTTTGTTTAATAATGTATTTAAAAGGGTTATTCTAATTTTTTTTTCCGACGACCGTTGCGATATAAAAGTTATCTCAATATATGTTTTTTATTTTCAGATGAAATAAGTCGGTATAATCCGATAAACAAAAACAATTTTAAGCCGCCAGTCACCGAGGAGGTAAAAGAGATCGTCAGAAAAAATTTTACAAAGGAAATAGAATTTTACGAATTCTGTAAACAAAGACTGCACAAACAGTATTTAGCTTTAAAATTGAATAAACTTAAGCCCTAAAAAGGTGTTGATGTTGACATATTTGGGCTGTGGTTAACACTTTCAAAGTGTTTAAATTAGTTTAAGGATGATGTGGATTTTTGCACGTTTGTTTGGTTAAACACAAAAACATGATAAAACTTTTCGAACATTGCCATTAATATGCTCGTGGTAAAATTTCATTATAGAAATTTTACAGATCATCGTATAAACAAAATTTACATTAAAAATGTAAACACAAAGTACTATTTGGAGCTTTTTCTATGAAAACACCTATTAAATAACTGTTTTTTAAAGAATCTTGCTTTTCTAAAAATTATTTGAATCGAAACTTCCCAGTAAACAACAATAAATGAATAAGCCTTCAAGGAAGCCTGTAAAATTTCTTCGAAATAAACTAAATTTGCGTAACAGTCGTTTAAAAATATTGTTTTATATCTTTAAACACGGGCCTAATGTAAAGGAAAAAATATCACTTTCAAATTAAATTTTGCTTTACCAGAAAAAAATAAAAATTTGTTTTTATAAATTCATTTATAAATATTCAGGGTATTTAAAAAGTAAATTTAAACATTTCTGATTTCGGTATCGTTTTCTTCTTATTAAAACAAAAAAATCCTATTAACATGCTTCTGGAAATGCTCCGTTTTGTAGTTACAACTTGTAAAAAAGGTTAGTAATAAAAACGGTTTTTAATGAATTGCAATTATTTAAAAAATGTATTGAAAAATCCTTGTAAGGTACACGCCAAAGAAATCTTTATTCAGTGGTTCGGTCGTGGTCCCGGGGTATAGTGACTGAGTGTGCTCAGCCCTATTAACCACTATGAACCCTCAAATCGCCTGGAAAAAAAGAAAAACAGCCCAAAAAAAATAAAAAATCTAAATACTTATATACGAGTCGGTGACAAGATTACCACAAATTCATTAAAATAACAATTTTTAAAATTTTAAAATATAATATCATAAATGACATATTAAACTTTTGTGACTGGTATATTTATTATTTACAACTATTTTTAGAATGGTAAATAAACCACACACAAAAATTAATATGTAGTTTATGGCAATATGTTAAAAAAATTAAAAACTATAATAATAATAATATAAAACTCATAATTTCTTTGATTTTTATAATATTTTAGAAATTTTAATTTTAATTATTATTTAATTTTTAGTTAAGTCTTTATACACATTATTTTTACCTTAAAAATAGTAGTAGATTTGCTACTGTAAGTTCAGAGGTGTCAATAGGGCTAAGCACACTCAGTCTCTATACCCCGGGACCAGAACCAAAGCGGCCCCATTGTATAAAGATTTCTTTGGCGTGTACCCAACAAGGACTATTAAATAAATAAAGCCGCCTCAATAATAGAGAATATATATACATTTTAGAAACACGTAATTTAAGTTAAAATTTAATGATTTGTATTACATAGATTTTTTTACAGTATTCCGAAAAAAAAGTTACGCCCAAATAAAGCAAGCTGATAATTTATTGCAGGAAGCATATCCTAAATGACCTGCGACAAAAATGTAAATTATTTTTTCTGTTTAAATTCACTAGACGCTCTTTTTGTAATACAGGGTGCGGCAGCATAACTTCCTTTTTTCAAAACCTAATAAAACGCATTGTGTGAATCAGAAAGTTTTAATTTGGTTTTTGCAATGATGGTACATACCTAAAGTTTTGTTTTACATAGCTTTAAAGAGCAAATCACCTAGGTGACGTCCCCCATTCTCGATACATTGAGTAAACCTATTTCTGGCGCTTCTCATGACTCTTTCAAGCATAGCAGGCTTTATGTTTGCAATTTATTCCTGAATGTTCTTTAAATCTTGAAGAGTCCTTGGACGATTCACATAAACACGGGATTTCAAAAGACCCCAGCGAATAAATCGGGAGATCGTGCCGGCCATTGCAAATCGCCCCTGATCAAAAAAGGAAGTTATGCTGCCGCGCCAGAAATCGGTTTACTTAATGTATGGAGAATGGGGGACGTCACCTACGTGATTTGCTCTTCAAAGCTATGTAAAACAAAACTGTAGGTATGTACCAACATTTTAAAAACCAAATTAAAACTTTCTGATTTATACAATGCGTTTTATTAAGTTTTAGAAAAAGGAAGTTATGCTGCCACACCCTGTATAAAAAATTATAAAAATAAGTGCAAAAATAATATTTAAATCGCATACAATTCAATAAAATGCTTGGCTTATGTTACAAAGTGCCCGCTACTGTCAAAAACCTATTTTTTATAAGCCCTATATTAATTTCTACATAAAATTTAATACCAATTATTAAATTTTTATTTAAATTACATTTATGTTTTCATTACTACACCGGCGGGTCTTAAGTCAAACCCATGGTAAGAACTTATTTCTTATTTTAATAAATGGAACATACTGCCGAAAGGTTAGCCTTTACTTTTGAAACGCCCTGCCTACTATGATAAGATATCTACCATAATTTAGTTTAGTAACTAGGCCTATTTTCCCATGCTTTTTTGTGCCTGTTTAGAATTAATTAAAATAATTCAAAGCTACATGAAGATAAAAGTAAAGTTTATTTTGGTTTGATGCTTGTTTAATTAAGATTTTCTAATTTTTAGACAAATATATATATATATAAAATATATATATATATATATATATATATATATATATATATAATATATATATATATAAAAAGGCTCTTTTAATTAATAGGGGTTTGGGCTTGCATAGTTAAAATATTATTGTTTATATGTTACAGATACTTAACTTTATGTCTGCTTCTTTACTTGTATTGTAAAGAACTTTTCCAAGAATGTACTTAAAAGCCCAAAAATGTGTTTTATACATTTAAAAGGAAAGTTTAATTCTTAAAAAATTATGTTAAATAAAAACCTATTAAAGCTTTGGATTTTTATGTTCCCACGGAGATGTATATATTTAGAATAGGATATTATTTTATATTTTGTTATTTGTAATAAATTATTGTTTTAAGGACATTGTGTACTGCTGTTTTTCAATAATAAAATTAAAAAAAAAAAAAAACAAAAGTTGTTTTTATGACATGTATGTATTTATGTAATCTAGGTATTCCAATCTAATGATATTGTAATATTGCCAAGTTACGCTATAATTACTGCTGCAAATATAATTTAAGGTTGAGAAAAAATAAATACATACGTCAAGACTAAGTAGGTTTAGGACTGGGGATTTTTTGGGAGGGAAAAAAATAGAGCAGGGGTCTCCAAACTTTCCAGCCTTAGGGCCATACTGATTACTCCAGTAAGTTCCGAGGGCCAAAACCATATTATCATTGTTGCCGGTGGTAAGAAGTGAAATAGTCCACTGATGAAAAAAAAGTCCGAAAAAGTACACAACGTTTAAAAAAGGCTGCAAATCGGACTAAAGTCCGCAAAACGGCAACACTGCATATTATTAATTTTCCTGTCATTATCTGTAATTTCTAGATTAGTCGTAGAGTACGAGCCATGAGGAGTAACGTGACACGACATCTGGTGGACACAAGCGGAAATAGGTAGTACCTTCTATCGCTAACAGATGGCGCTAATAGCACGTACAGAATAATCTCGTTGGTTCGAGAAAGTTCTGGTGTCTTCCACTCACTTCTAGATGGCAGTAATTGGAATATATAAGAAGGCTAGTGGCGCAACCACAAGTCAGTTCCTATGACACTGTTGTTAAATAAAATATTGCATACCTCCTTAAAACGTGTTTGTGCGTGTTTAAGTTTAAGACATCTTTATAACAGTATTTTGATTTGAATTGTTGCTTTTGTGTGTGAATTAGTAGTATGGAAAAGAAGCGAAAAATTGATAGTGAATGCAGAAAATTCAAAGATCAGTGGAACATTCAGTATTTCGTAATTGAGTCCAGTAACAAGGCGCTATGTTTGATTTGCAATGAAAGCATAGCCGTTCTCAAAGAATATAACATTAAACGTCATTATGAAACAAAACATTTTCAAAATTACTCAAAATATACAGGAAGTTTGCGGACAGAAAAATTCGAAGCTATGCAGCGCGGATTGAAATCGCAGCAATCTTCATTTACAAAACTCAAAACTGAACAAGAGGCTGCAACTCGTGCCAGCTTTCGTGTGGCTCTTGAAATTGCAAAACGTGGAAAACCATTCACCGATGGAGAAATGATCAAAGAATGCATAATTGCAGTAGCCGAAGAAATGTGCCCTGAAAAGGTAAATTTATTAAAAACTGTCAGTATGTCAGCAAACACTGTGGCTCGAAGGGTAGAAAACATCGCTGAAAATATATCCTCTCAACTGTTCGACAAAAATGGACATTTTGAGTGGTTTTCTTTGGCCTTGGATGAGTCAACGGATGTGTCAGATACTGCTCAGGTGTTGATTTATATTCGAGGAGTAGATAAAAGCTATGAAGTGCACGAAGAACTTCTTGATATGTATAGTATTCATGGCACAACTACTGGTACAGATATTTTTAAAGGAGTTGAAATGGCCATTAATCAAAAGAACCTTCGATGGAAAAACTTGAAATGTATTACAACTGATGGAGGCAAAAACATGAGTGGGAAAGATAAAGGAGTGGTCGCTCTTGTGTCAAAGGCTGTAGAAAATGACGGTGGTTCAAAACCATTAGTCTTACATTGTATCATTCATCAACAGTCTTTGTGCGGAAAATGTTTGGATATGTCTGACGTTCTGAAACCAGTCATATCAACTGTTAATTTATCAGATCTTTTGGGCTGAATCACCGACAATTCCGACAATTTATTGAAGAGATTGGAGAAACTGACTTACCTTATCATACTGCCGTACGCTGGCTTAGTTGTGGGAAAGTCCTTCAGCGCTTTTGAACTTCGAGCAGTGATCGAAATTTTTTGAATGAAAAGCATCGCCCTCTTACTGAATTACAAAACAACGCATGGCTGTGGAAGTTAGCATTCTATGTTGATTTGACAAAACATGTGAACGAACTGAATTTGGGATTGCAAGGAGAAAACCAGCATCTTCCTGATTTATACACTAATATCAAATCATTCCGGAAGAAATTGAGACTGTTTCAATCACAACTACGAAGTAAATGTTTTTCACATTTTTAAAACATGTGAAATATTCAGCCACACTACTGAGACTGAGTTTCCTATCGATTTTGCAATCGAAACTTTGAGTGCTTGAAGATAAATTTTGATACTCGTTTCTCGGACTTTGATGCCATTGCGAATCAAATTAAGATTTTTCAGAATCCTTTTGATACTGACATTGAAACCCTAGCCCCGGAACTTCAAATGGAAATGATTGATCTACAATGCAGTGATATAATTAAGAACAAATATCAAAACTCATCTTTGTTGGAATTTTATAAGAGTCTTCCACTGACACAATTTGATAATTTGCATAAATTTGCTCGTGGTCTGTTTTCTGTTTTTGGTACTACTTATTTGTGTGAGAAAACCTTCTCCAAAATGAAGTACACAAAAAATGTTTACAGATCGAAATTAACTGATGAGCATCTTAAATTTTTTTTAATAATTGGTACAAGTAAAATAAGTCCACAACCCAAACTATTGTCAGTCAAAAATCTCAATTACATAAATCTCTTTAAATTATTTCATATGTCATTATGTTTGTTATAAGTTATGTGATTATTTAAAATGTATAAAATTTTAAAGTTGGATTCATTAAAATAATTTGTTAGTTATTATATACTGAAGTTAAATTTTCTGCATATTATACATGTCTTTACTCATTACAATTATGTGTTTCTTTATCCAACTTATCACAAAACAATAACAATAAGCCTACAAAATGTTATGAGTTAGCGGAGTTACCCCCATGACCATATCAATGTAGATGTCATATTAATAATTATTCGACATAAATTAGAATACTTCAGTAAACTATTTAATTTGCTATAAAAAAAAATTTTGTTCTCAAAAAGGGAGTTTTCAAGTATCCCCCAGCTCTCCGCGGGCCGGACAAAATCTGTCCGCGGGCCGGATGTGGCCCTCGGGCCGTAGTTTGGAGACCCCTGGTTTAGAGTATTTGGAATCAGAATAAAAAATATATCAAACAAGAAATAAATACATGCTGGGCGCTTTAAAGTTGCATTATAGTCCAGTTAATGAAGAGACAAAGCTGTAAATAAATCTGTACAGTTTTTCCTTGTGGCGCAATTCTTGGGTATTTAGTTATGCTTTCGAGCGAAAAAAAGTTTATCAACATTAACAGGTGGAAAAGGGCTGAAAATGGCCCCTCAAGGCGCAAAAAAAATGGGTTTCCTAATATCTGCCAAAATATGCAAATTTGGGAAAAAATGTTTGTTTAGAAAAAAAAATGAAGATCGCCTTATAGTCTAAAAAATGGTCCTTATATTTTTCGAAAAATCGGTAGTTTCAAGATAACGGAACAAAATTCCCCTCATTTCAGCTGCCGCTCTACCGCTAGAATACCGCTATCTTTATGGATTCACTTATAAGCGAGTGGACGAATTGTTCCATTACGCGGGCAACAATGTTATTGCCCGAGTAATTAAATGGAATTATTATGTGTTAATTATTCAAAGTTTATCGTACCTGTCATTGCTTATGAGTTTGGGTCCATTCTGATCTTCTAGAATATTAAAAAATGGGGTTAAAGTTTTTTTTTCACAATATTTTGGGAGTATCCCATTAATTTATTGATATTTTTTGAAAAAATGGTTTGTTATTAACATTTTTTTTATAATGAGACCTTAGCAGGTGTTGAATGTTCTCAAAAAATCACCATCTTTCTTGCGTTTTGATAAAAAATTGTTTTGCTTATCTGCATTTTTTAGCCTACTATCACATCCATTCAGTGTGGAATGTTATGGATTTTTCGAAGGCCGTTTTTGCGAAAAATATTGGTGTCACGAAAAAAATGGTAGGGACCATTTTTATAGACTTCGAAGTGATCTTCATTTTTTGTCCTAACAAAAATTATCTAATTCCCATATTTTGGCAGATATTCGCGGGAAACTCATTTTTTAGACTTTGGGGATCCATTTTCAGAGGGTTTCCACGTCGGAATCGTGATAAACTATTTCTCGCTCGAAAGCATTCGCGAAGATCTAAGAGTTGCGCCAAAAATGAAAACTGTGCAGATTTATTTACAGCTTTGGGTACTTTCAGGTCTTCAGTTACTGGACTATTATAAAGGGGCATCAAAGAAAAATAAGAAAACATAGGAAAATAATTAAAAGACAATTTGTGCATGCCAAGTGTCAATATATTTTTTTGCATGACATTACAAAAAATGTGGCAAAATAAACAGAAATTTGAAACTAAGTTTACTTACTTATGCCCTTAAAACTTCTACCAGGAAACGTAAATGACAATTATTACAAAGACAATTACTTAAAAAACCTTCGAAAAAAAAAATGTTTCAATAAAACTGTGACGTTATCATTATTCAGTTTTCCTCAATAAAATTACCAATATTACTGTTTTCATTTATTTTAATATTTGTTGGTATTAGAAAAACACTTTTAAGATTACAAATTAAGAAACTCTGATAAATGTAAATGTAACCCTTTTAATACAAATTAATAAGTAAACCACCCAAGAGTGAACTAGGGGATTAAATGAAACGACAGCACAACCGTTTAAAATAATTGAGACAACATAAAAATTATAATTGTTTTTAGTTTCATAAAATAATAAGTAACTAATCCACAATAGTCAAAAATAATATAATAACGGTACTTCTGACGTTACTACATCTCCTACAAGTATCATTTTAATCGCAAGTTCTGGAATTTGATTGTTTATTAGATAATAACACTTGTACTTTAAAGATTAGTCCTGCGAGGCTATACACTGGATTTTCTTTGTTTCAAAAAATATAAAGCTGCGTTTTTTAAATTTAATAACCAACGTGAACGTTTTCCAAAATGTATGGAAATTTAAAAATTAATAATTTTAGAAGTTAAGAACTTAGATATACTTATTTACATAAATAATATTTCTCTTAAGAGAGGAACGAGACAAGAGACACACTGCCTGCACTTGATTAAGTGTCATTATCGCCAAGACGAGAGAGACATTTTCTCTCTAGTTCTGGAGACGAGACCTCTCGTCGCAACACTAGTTATCGAGCTTTTAATATCGTATTAAGTATATCTCCCTTACTTTAAGGGACGAATTCTGAATCATCTTGTATACAAGGGACAGTCACATACCATCCTTTATTTTTGTTTGTCTTGATCGCTTAACATGTAAGGTAAAAAATTATCTTTTAGGATCTAGGACCTAGTGGCCCATTATTTCGTTTTATCACAATATAAAAAATAATTTTCAAACCATTTGTATTAGAAAGATTAAAACCTTATATTTCTAACTTTGTAACGGCTCACAGGTCACAATTATATCGCTGGTTTTCTTAAAAATAAAAATATTAGACAAAATAAAATAAGACAAGTACATAAAAGTTTAAAAGATTTATTTTACACGAATATACATTTTCTCTACAATCCGCTGTTCACATTAAGATATTTTATTCTAAATATTTATATTTTACTTATTTGTTATATTTCTAACTTTTTGCAATAAGTAGGACTTGTATTAAAATAACATATGTAGTTATTGAGCATGATTATTCATGTTAAAAATAAATTAATTTTCTTTACTTTTTCCACCGCCAAGTATTTCATTTCACAGCCGAATTTTAATATTTTATTATACACAATTACACATTTTCATGGAGAGGTATTACGTACACATTAAATGTACTGAAACGCGTCATTAAAATTAAAAAAAAAAAAATAAAGCGGGAATACTCTAAGAAACACATCACTTTGTCATTCTTTTAGAGACAACTAAGTACCGTCCATCCCTAGGGATGGAGTTTTTGAAAAGGGTAACAACCGTTTGCTACCTTATTACATTTACAACATTGTTTAATAAGATATTTTGACTGTGAGTATCTTTTTTTTAATATATATTTTTTTATATTAAAGGTTTTAGTTTCACTAAATAAAAAAACGTAGGTACCAGTGTATAAATTTGGAGATATTTTACTGTGCAGACATTGAGAATTTAGGAATTGTTTTTAGTTTGTATGTGTAAAAGTAAAAGTAAATTTCACGGCAATAAATGTAAATTTATTACCACTGTCAATATTTTCTTAGAGTATTCGTGCTTAAATAGTACCGAGAATTTTTTAAATAGAAATATTACAACATACTTAATAAAATTTATATAAGTGATGTGTGTTGCTCAAAAAATTAAACATTGTATTAAACTTAAGCAATTAAATGTTGACAAAAGTAAATAATAATATTCAGTGGTGTACCCAGGTGGCGGGGGCAAGGGGGCATTTGCCCCCACCTGAAGACTTGAGAAAGATTTTTTCGGCCATTTAAGAGGGCGCCGAATCCTTGTTCTTTTAAGGAGTTCAACGACTTCTTGGTAAAAATTGGGCGTGGCACCTTCAAAATTTTTCAAATTTGCCAAAGTGGCCTCCGGTGGGATGGCTTGCCCCCCCAAAAAACTTTTTTCTAGGTAAGCCACTGATAACATTATTTTTCTTAATCTAGACTCTGAAATATTTTAAAAATTAATATAGATTTAGTTTATGTACAACAATATCAGTCTCTACAGTAAGAAATATATACGGTGTGGATATACATTAAAATTTACAAATAACTTTGTCATAACAATTAAAATCAAAACAGTCACTGCGAATAGGGAGCAAATCAGCATTACTTTATGTCCTTACCGTATATCTAATACAGTGTGGTTAA
>JAHBCN010002461.1:0-70000 GCA_019359885.1 Listronotus oregonensis | reverse complement strand
TAGTTTTTCACATAGTTATCAACTTCATGCATCCAGGCGGGTATGATTACCTTTGGTTATGACTTATGACGTTTTATTCATAAAGCTAACATGTATTTTGTTAACTTTTGTTTAAAATTGACAACTAAACAAATACTATGCCTCATTTGTTTAGAAAGTTAGAAACCATAGTTAAACATAAATTTAATATAATGTAAGCCACAAGTCTAGGTGGCTTACCATGGCAAGGTTGCGCATATCACAAGAAGATAAGATCGGTTTACTTGGTGCACCTTATTTATTAAAAATTACAACTTTGTCGATGTTTCCGCAGTGGTGTGCGTTTGAACTATAATATATAAATGATCTTGTTTTAAATAACGCGCTTTGTATATTCATATTACTAAAAAGTTTTTTTAAAGTATTAGTAAATATACACTCTTTTTATTTTAATTTTTAACTTTTTTTATTAAATAGTATATGAAAAATATCTTACAAAAAATTTTAAAGTTGATACAAATTGTGTGCAAAGGAAAAATATTTAAATTTTAGTTTTATCTCTTAAAATGGACATTTAAAAAAAAAAATACGCAAATAATATTCTTTTAGTTTCCCCATACTTTGATACTTAATTTTTCTTAACACATCAATTTTAAATATTATAACGATTATTCAAAATATTTTAGTAAGAAAAAAGTTATGTGATTTAATAAAACATATTTAAAATTATCAACTTTCTAAGCTTAAAAATTTGCGTACAAACCACCAACATACCAACAACTTTTTAGAAAAATAAACAGGCGTAACGGTCAAATTATAAACTTTTGTTTACGTTTTCGCTGCCGTTCTGGTTTCCTTTGTCAAGTTAAATTTGACCGACCAATAAGATTGCTTTTTAAAGTCATGTGTCAGACATGCGCTTTTAATAAAAATGTCGACAGCAGTAAAACATAACAAAAGGCCAAACACAGTGTGATATTTAATATTTTTAGACCCTTAAATAAACCGATAGAAACGCCAACATCAAGTTGATAATTTAAGCAATTTACACAAGTGGTGCTTAGGAAATCTCATACCTAAAAGCAGAGCTGTCGCAGTTAGTTTTAAAAAGTAATTCAATTACAATTACCAATTACTCTTCTAAGTAGTAGTAAATTACGATTACCAATTACTAGCATGTTTGGTAAAAATAATTCAATTATTAATTAAAACTTAAAGTAATTAAATATTTTAGCAATTACTTCATTTAAATTACCACATTTATTAAACACGATACACTAAACAAATAAAATGTCCCCATTATTAAACTGCTTTCTCGGCAAGTTCAACATTAAATGACTAAAATAAAAATTTCTTTTTATCCTACCCCAACATCAACAGATTTTTCCACAAAAAAAAGTATAAAAACGGTGGTGGTAAGCATCAATCGAAAAAACTAAATCGGCGCGGAGGCAGCGTTCGCCGGATTCAAAGCAGCCCGCCGCGCGTTGTTTCAAGATGCTCTTTCTACCTGGCCAAAATTCCGGAAGTTTTTCCCTAAAGAAAGGTAATTGAATTTTTTGTAGTTATTCAATTATTTATTAGGTAATTAAATTAATTTCTAAGTAATTAAATTACTTTATAAGTAATCGAATTACTTTCCAAGTAATTGAATAACTAAGGATTCCTGAAAATCTATTACCAATTACGATTACATTATCCTATTAATTGATAATCCAAATACAATTACCTTTTCCGGAAAGTAATTAAATTAAGGTTATTGAATTACTGAGAAGTAATTCAATACGATTTTTTAATTATTTTAATTCAATTACCGACAGCTCTGCCTAAAAGTGGAACTGGACAAAAATACACAATATTTCAGTAAGGAGGTCCGTTTTATGAAGTAAGTAAATATCTATATTTGGTTGATAAAGAATCTTTTTCAATTTCAAGTGAGCTCCACGTGTCCACAGTAAACAATGATTTATTTATTACAAATATATAACAATAATTATTCTTCAGTATTCAGATAAGTACAAAACATAGTGTTTACTTTGCTACAGTTAGTATAAAACTTATTAGGTTCTATTTGTTTATCAAGTATATGTACACATTATATTAAAAATTTGCTAAAGATATTATTAACATAATTATTTTTAAAAGTGGCCCATGTCATCATGTAGACCTTGTTATTAAAGTAACACCAAATTTCATATCCTAGCAACCTAAAACTTGTTCTATGATTTTTAATTTTTGCACGGTTATACAATTTTCTTACCCTACTTTAGCTAGATAATTTATATTAGGCATTTCAAAGACTTAAAAAGATATATCATTTCTCTGTCATTTACTTAGCAATAAAAAAATTGTTTAACAAGATTATTATAAAAATAAATATTATAAATAAATTGAAAATGATACCATTTGTTAGTGTATACTAAATAGGATAAGTGATAAATAAAAGTATATATAAAATTGTAGTCTTCATCCACTTAAAAACGAATATGTCTTCGTTATCTCTATAACGTACCAATCCCAAATGTATGCTGTATACAGTGTGATCCACAGCACATTAAATAATGATTACCTGACTTGTATTTTTTTATCAAAGTGAAATTTTCAAAGAGAAAATGTGTTAAAATTAGCATATTTATTAGAATTTCAGAAAATGTGGGATTTTGGTCCTTTCTTAATTTTATGCAGGCTTATTGTGCATTGCATTGAAAATATATTTGATTTTTGATAGAATTTAATATAAAAGTATTTTGCATAAGTACAACGCATAATTTGTAAAATTTATCTTTTATTCTATTTGTCCGTAATAATTTAAGTTCAGTCTTCAAAAAAGTATTTGGTGCAAAGTTTACTTCGCTTTTGGCACTAAACTACAACGAATACCACAAAAAGATGAAAAAAAAGGTTCCTGTATAAAAGTTTCTAGTCCTATCGTTAAAAACAAATTACCATTGCCAGAACTAACCAGAATTGAGAAAAAATTATAATTTCATTTTATTTTTATAGAACTCCCTGTATATCTCTATTTAGAACCCAAGCTTTTGATTTTTTATTACTTTTTATTTAATTGTTATGTTTTAAGTTTATAGTAAGAGAATGAATAATTTTGATTTATTATATATATATATATATATATATATATATATATATATATATATATATATATATATATATATATATATATATATATATATATATATATATATATAATATATATATATGTATATATATAATATATGTATCACTATATAAATATCAGTATATTATACTTTATAATATATATAATTATATATATATATATATATATATATATATATTATATATATATATATATATATATATATATATATATATATATATTATTATAATATATAAAATAATATCATGATTTTCACTTTTATATATGAAATAAAAATGGATACTAAAAGTATTCTATGTAATATAAATTCAACGTAACGTTATTGTGACAACTGTTTAACCTTTAACTATCGTCAACTTCTTATTTGAAATCAAAACTAAACTGGCACCTGAATTATTCCTACCTTTTATTATTAAATAAAAAGAATGGACAAAGTCTAGAATTAGTAAATATTTTACTACAGGATTAAAAATGTAAATATAGATATCTAGCTATGATAATCCCAATACTCGAAAAAGGAAAAATTAAGTAACTATTTTAAATAAATTATTAACTAAATAAAATAATTCTAATTTTATATTTTAATAATAAACACTAATAAATCTGTAAAATATATATATATATATATATATATATATATATATATATATATATATATATATATATATATATATATATATATATATATATATATATATATATATATATATATATATATATATATATATATATATATATATGTTATATATATATTTATATATTATATAATAATTCAAAAATATCAATAATATATTCTCTTATTCATTTAAGAACCCTGTTACTATCTCTTACTTAAAAACTTCGTGGACTGTCCAGAGGTAATAAAAACTACAGCTTTTGTTCTAAATTAAAATTCCCAGAGAGTACTATTACATAAAACCTATTATTTTTTTACAACACTTGGCAGTGTTTATTTGTTTTTTCTCATATGTATAAGAGATAATAGAAAAAACACTATGAAACTTTTATACAGGTTTTTTTAAAGTCTTTTTTAGTAGTCGCCGACGGTGGGTGTCAAAATAAGAAAAAAGACACTTTAGGCTTTAAATAAATCTTTTATTCTGAAATGTGTTAAAATCCATTCTTTATCAAACGTAAAAATTTAAAAAATAATAACAAAAATTAGAAATTCCCTAGGTCGATTAAAATAAGAATAGGTAAAGTCCGATTTAAAGAAGAAAAGGCCAGGAACGTCATACCAAAAGAGTCCGCGATTAAGCCTTTCTCTCTCTACGCTCCACCCATACGTTGTTAAATTTGGAACAGAGCGACGAGAACGGGAATAATTTTAAAGTGAGAGAGAACAACGCATGCTGATGACGCTGGTGGCCTTTTCAACTTTAAATCGGACTATATTACTCCTTTTTTTGAGATTTTTTAGTAATTTGTTAAATAGGCTGATTTTTCACATTCTCATTTAGAAAATTATACTTTATTACCTAATAAAAGTTACGTGGCTACTAGCGACTGGTTTTTAGATAATCAGAAATTAATGCCCTAATATAATTTAATTCAAGGTAAATTATTTTTTTCAAATCCCAGATGGTGCAGACTTTACTGATCACACTGTATATACTATACTAGTACTAGATATATGTACTAGATCTATAAAAGATTTTTGTTTTGAAAACCATATTATTAATATATAAAATACGTGTTAATTAGAACACATTTGGAATTGTCTCTTTATTATATAATTTTAAAATTATTTAGTATTGAGAGAACTTTAGGACTTTAAAATTAGAATTTTAGTTTTATGAAGACTTATTCAATAGATACCATTAGCTTTTTATTCCTAAAGAATTAAAATTGATTAAATGTGCAAATTAGCCGTATTTTTTCATGTACCTAAAGTAGAAAACGTTTTTTTTTTGTAACAAAAAATTTAAAAAAAACAATAAAAAATTGAAAAAACGGCCAGATAACAAAGTAAATTAATTATTGAGCACTTAAAAACTGTGAAAAATTGATAAACGTTTGGTAAACACCTAAACCACCCCTTCTGAACCTTCAAATACGCAAGAGCCGAAAAAAAAACAAAATAAATCAATCCAACCGTCATACCGGTTTGAAATTTTTGGTTAATCGTTCTAAAGTTATAAAAAAGCCACACAAAAATAATTGGACCGGTAGAACCCTTGGAACCTCTTCGCAATCCTTAAGTACTTGAAGGTTGAGAAGAGGTAGTTCCAAGGGTTGTACCGGTCCAATTATTTTTGTATGGCTTTTTTATGACTCTAGGATGATCGTCCAAGGGTAGAACTTGTCCAATTATTTTTCCCCAGCTTTTTTATGACTTGAGGGTTAAAAAGGTGGTTCCAAGGGTAGTACCGCGTCAGCTTTTTTATGATTTAAGGACTATTGTCTACAAATTTTAGACCGGTATGAGTGTTGGATCGATTTATTTAAAAAAAAAATTGGTGATCTGGCGTATTTGAAGGTTCAAAAGGGGTGGTTCTGGTATTTCCCGGATGTTTACCAATTTTCATAGTTTTTAGGTGCTCAATGATTAGTTTAATATGGTATCAGGTTGTTTTTTTTTTTTTTAATTTTTTGTTGCAAAAAAAAACGTTTCCAATTTCAGGTACCTACATATTTTTCCACTGATTTTTGTTTGCTTAAAAATTTAAAAAGTACAATTTTATAAATTTTATTATTAGAAAAAAAATCATTAAATAGAGGATATAAAAGTTAGAATCATTTTTAAGACAAATCGTTTTTATTTTGTAGCAGGACAAACAGTCCAAAGTGTAACATATCAATTATAATCATTTCTTTTGAAAGTAAATTTTTATTAATATTATTAATATTACTATTTAATATTTGTACTAAATATTGTTGGCTAGGCTTTGTTTTAAAACCACTAACTATATTTTCTACCATAAGATGTTAAAAGAAGATAATTTTAAATTTACCGTTGTTAAGTTATCAACATATTTAAAAAGCAGTTATAATACTTAAATTAATTAATGGAAAATTTATAAATATTACATTAGTGCTTTTTCGGTAATTGTCAACCAACAATGATCAAAACCTGCGATATAAATTTTCCGTGCAAGTGAAAAAAAAATATTTTTGCGCCTTCTTAATGGGTCATCTGCAAGATGTAATAAATGGCGTTTAACACAGTAACATGCAAATTATTATATCAGGTAACCAAATAAGTTCGTGCGGTTTTTGGTAGAAACATATAAATTTTTATTGAGAAACAATAAAACACTATTTATTCGTCGAAGTAATTACCATTACACTCAATGACCTTTTGCCAACGTGGAACCAATTTTTGTATGCCGGTATTGTAAAACTCCCTGGATTTGGAGTCAAAAAATTGGCGGACTGCATTTATTACACCATCTCGAGCTGTAAACTGTCGGTGCCTCATACAGTTGTCAAGAGACAAAAAAAGGTGATAATCACTTGGCGAAATGTCGGGAGAATATAGCGGGTGCGGTAACGTTTCCCAGCCGAGTTCAGAAATTTTTCTCGGGTCACTCTTGCGGTATGAGGCTTGGCGTTATCCTGCAAGAATATCACTTTCTTCCGATTGATCAAAGAAGGTTGTTTCTGGATCAGTGCTGCTTGTACTCGTTGAAGCTGCTCACAATACAAGTTAGCAGTGATGGTTTGACCCCATTCCAAAAACTCATAATGGACAATTCCAGTTGCTGTCCACCAAACAAGGAAGCCTTGGGCGTGTGTGGTACCGAATCAGTAGGCGACAACCAATGATACAAACCTTAGAATTCGAATACAAGATCCATTTTTCGTCGCACGGTAATAACCGATTAAGAAATGGTTCATTAGTGTTGCGTGAAATGTTTGCTGAACAAATGGTAAGACGACTTAATTTGTTATCATTTGTCAATTCATGTGGGACTCATTTGCTTAACTTCCACGTCTTTCCTAGCTGATGAAGATGCAACCGAATAGTTTTAGGACTCACATTGAACATTTCTGCAAGTTCTTGGCACGTTGTCCTGGAATTTGCGCGCACAACCTGTCGAAGATCCTCGTTGTTCATGATTTTTGGTCTCTCTGAGCGCGGTTCATCGCTCAAACTAAGATCTCCCAAAGAAAATTTTTTGAACCATTTCTGTGCTGTTTGATCACTAAGGGCATCATCTCCGAATGCGGTACATATTTTTTGCGCCGCCGCGCCGCCGCTGCAGCTTTTGTACCAAGTTTGTACTCATACAGTAAACTACTTCGAAATACTGTTTTATTCGTCGCCATTTTCAATTATTAAAACTAGGAATGTAACAATTTTCAGCAACTTTTTATGTGTGTGAGAAAAGAAGGATTCATACTAAAGTGACAATAGGTATCGATCAACAACATAAACAATATCCATGGCAATGTGCGATATACAGCAACCGCACGAACTTATTTGGTTACCTGATATTTAAGAATTCATTTATTGTTCCAGATACAATAATTCTGTAAGAAAATTTTAAGTAATAGCTTTTTTTTAATTATTTCATATACAAAATATAATGTTTTAAAGGCATGGGAATGTCTACATTTGTACTCAGATTTTAGTCAAGTTTACTACCTTATATTTTTTACATGAATTAATTAAGAAAAAACATAAACAAAAGTCGAAGAGAAATTTGGTATTTATGCTATGTTTGAGAATTTTTGCATCTTATGCTTAAACTAAGTTATGGGAAATAATAATAACTAAAAAAAATGTTCTGTTTAAAACATATTGTAGATAGCAATATTTTTTTTTTGTTACAAAATTTAATAATAAACAACTCTAAATTTTTATTTTTCTAGATTACTTTTTTTATATTTAAATGATTTTTAGAAAACCAAATTAAAAAATTCAAAAACTGAAGTTAAATATAGGAATAAACTGTCCACTTTATAAGAAATTCGACCAATTCAATAATCTTAATTCTGTTACTACACTTAGTACACCTAATTATTATTTTTTAGTAACTTTTCAATTGGCTTTTTTTATTAGGTGCTGTCATGGTTTAGAAAAATAAAACTAATCTAATAATATAAATTGTCTTTTTTATTTCTTTTAGTCATCCTGAGGCACCACAGCAATATCGATAAATAGAGGGTGAAGAATATTTTTATTTATCTATTTTATTTTCATAAAAAATATATTTAACAATGAATAAATTCAGTTACTTTATTTAAAATATTAACAAAATTATGTCGATTTCTATGTTATCTAACAAAATATCTAAAAAGAACAGCAGAGATCTAAAAACATCATGGCATCTGTTTACTAAAATATTAGCCTATGACAAAAATAAACTTTACAGATAGATAAAATCTTAAACATCTAACACATAACACTTTTTTATATCACTTTAAGGTATAAAATTCGATTGGTAAAGTAAAGAAAAATTATGTCTAATAAACATGTGACGAGAAAACAAATCTGGAGTAAATTTATGGGTATCTAAGGGTTAAAATTATCAGTAGTCTAGTCGAGTAGTTTGGTTCCTGCGAAAAATAGTTAGAAAGCTCCGAAAAACATAAACGATAGCTTATTCGACGCGAAATGCAAATCTGAAAAAGACATTTTAAGGATTTTCTCTACCAATAAAAATTGCAATTTTATTAATCAAAAACGAAAAAAATAAAAAGCCATTTCGATTTTTAATAATAACTTAAAAACCATACGAGATAGGGGAAATTGCAAAAAAAAACCTTGAAGCGATGAAAATTTCCGATAAAAATGTCTGAACTCCCGGAGTTCTATCTTCATTATTTATAATTTTAATTTAACGCTGAAAATGGTGCGGCATTATTGGTTGCGCGTTCACCATCAAAACCGATTGCGTCACACTAAATAATGTTTTTTTGAAAATTAAATATTAATTGAGAAATTTTAGAAAATTATGGTGAATTTAGAAGACGTTAAAGAGTTTATTCCTATTAAAAATTTAACTAAAAGTTAATGTTTCAACAAGCTAGACAATTTTTAATTAACAAAATTATTTCGCACTTTCTTCAATGTAAATATAAAAAAAATAATTGTATAAATTGTTCGCGTCGTGAAGCCCTTCTTATAAACATAATTAACAAGATAACGCCATAAAGTTTTTTTTTAATGCTTTGTTTATAATAATTTTATAAGGTTGACAATATGACTCTAATTATTCATGTTAAAGTAATAAAATTATTATAAACAAAGGATACATTTTTTAAATAATTTTATGGCATTATCCTGTTAAGTATGGAGGCGAAAAATTTATACGACAATTATTTAATCATTTCTCTTAATGTACAATGCGATCGAAAGTTCGAAACAATTTTGTTAATTGTCCAACTTGTTAAAAAACTAACTTTAAGTTAAATTTTCAACGGAAATAAATTCTTTGAAATCATCACTATAATTTCTTTAAATTTTTCAATTAAGGTTGGGGTCAAACAGAAATTTAATTTATAGCATTTAATTTTACTAAATTTAAAAAGTGAAACCAACGGTTTTATATGAAGTCGTTCATACAAATGACTAAATTTAAAATTTAATTTAAAAATTGGCCAACTTTTATCTTTTAAAAATAAATTGAATTAAATGATCGGTAATGCGCATGCTTGAGAAATCAGCTGGCAATTGACACCGATTTTTTTTATTTTGAAGCATTTTCAATTGATTTCATAATTAGCTGGTTGTTGACGTGTTTTTTGATTTTATATTTTATAAACAAAAAAAATTTTTTAACGGTTTTTCGCAACAGACTAAAAAAGTTAGAAAAATGTCGCGCGGAGACCCATTTTTAGCGTTAAATTAAAATTATAAATAATGGAGATAGAACTCCGGTATGGGACTTTAATATGGAAAATTTTCTTCTCTTCAAGGATCTTTTTTGCAACTTCCGCTATCCCTTATGGGTTTTGAGTAAAAATCAAAAATCGATATGACTTTTTTTTTTGTTAATAACAATTACAATTTTTCCTGGCAGAAAAAATCACTTAAACAGTATAGCTTATATTTTTCGAAGCCTTCTAAATATTTTTCGCAGGAAACACATTTCTCGACTAAACTACGGATTAATTTATTGTTTAGAGATTTAACACCATTTTAATTCTTGCATGCTTTTGACATTAAACTTAAAAGCATATGTTATTAGGGTTCTTGCTCGTTGACACTTTTGGTTGGTTAGAAGTTTGTCACTTACAAAATAAAAACAAAATTAAATAGAATAATTTATTTAAAAACAAAAATCGTCTTTTTTTGGTGAATGATGAAAAAAAGTTTCTCAGCTATTGAAAATTCTTATTCGTTTTTTTTATATCTTTTCTTAGAACTTCCTAAAAACAAAAAACTTATTTTTAGTTTAAATTCTTAAAGTTTCCATTGTTATTAGCCAACTATGATATGATTAAAGTGTAAAAAATATACAAGGTTTTATTTTTTGATTATTACCAGCAGGGTAGTTACTAATATTTTGACCATTTTCAAAGGGTTTACCATAGAAGCTATATATAATTTGATATACAAATATTAGTTCATCAAAATAAAAAAAAGTCATACATTTTTGAATTGATTATTTTTTAGTGCGCATCCTTACATAAATATAAGTAATTTAAAAAAATGTAGAACCGTTTTTAATATCGTATTTATCACATTTTTACGATTAAGAACTAATTCTACAGTTTTTGTTTATATATTTTTTGGTACCATATTAAACCCTTAAAGACTTAATTAAAAAAAAACCCGTACAATTTAAAAAAATACCTTTTTTATGTCGGTTTATAAACTCATTCTAAGAAAATTTGTAAAAAAAGGGAATAATATGTGTGTCATTAATAATTTTATTTCCTTCAAATTTTTGTTCTTAGTTTACCAAATAATATAACCTTATAAATAATACAGGGTGGTCAATAACTATGTTGACTATGCCCTAGTAATATGTCGTTCACTAATGAGATACAGGGTGTTAAAGATTAATTTTCAAAATTGTTATTTCTCTACAACTCAAGTTGTTTTTGAGGTATTGACATGAAAACTGAGGATCAGGGTTTCTGGAGATGATGAATATGATTTTAGTCTACTTTTTAACATAAAGTGTAGATGGCGCTAGTTACACCATATTCACATGCTGTTTCATGCCATAACTTTCTTACTATTACCGTTTTATTATTCTTTATGAAAACATGTAATAAAGTTATGATTTTTAAGAAAAAAAGGTGTACTACATTTATTTCGGTTAAACGAATCGTTTTCGAAATATTTACGTTTAAACATTCTATTGCACGGTCAAAAAATAGTTAACACTAAATTGAGATGACATTTAATAACGAATAAAATAATAAAATTACTTCAACAAATGCGCAAAATGTCATCTCAATTTAGTGTTAACTATTTTTTTACTGTGCAATAAAATGTTTAAATGCAATTATTTCGAAAACGGTTTTTTAATCGAATAAATGTAGTACACCTTTTTTTCTTAAAAATCATCACTCTATTACATACTTTCATAAAAAATAATAAAACGGTAATAGTAAGAAACTTATGAGTTATAAAACAGCGTGTGAATATGGTGTAACTAGCGCCATCTACACTTTATGTCAAAAAGTAGAATAGAATCATATTCCTCATCCTCAGAAACTCCCGAGTCTCAGTTTCGACATCTCGAAAACAACGTGAGTTATAGAAAAATAACAATTTCGAAAATTAAACTTTAACACTCTGTATCTCATTAATGAACCACATTTATTATTATTTTCACGAATTTAAACTAGGATTGCTTTTGGGTTCATTGACCACCCTGATTATATATATATATATATATACATATTATATATATATATATATATATATATATATATATATATATATATATATATATATATATATATATATATATATATATATATATATATATATATATATATATATATTTTAACCATATGATTCTTCCTTGCCTTATTCGTTTTACTTGCAGATATTTACTGTAAACCAATAAATTTTTCTTTACTTTACCCAATAATGCTCCATGTAAAATACTACTTTGTAAAACATATTGCTTTTTAAAAATACAAAAACAAAAATAAAACAAATAAAATTAGTAGCACAGCGAGTATGTTCTTTTCCCTTACTTCTCTTACTTTTGATTTTTCAAAAGATTTATTTTTTGATATTAAAGTTCGGGTAACCAATTCTTGTACTTCCTGTGCTTCTGAGATATAGAACAGACCATTTTCGGAAACATTCAAGTCTTCAGTTTGGCTACAGAGTATAACAGCTAGATTAGTGGACTTTTCCTACGGTTGGCTTCTATGCGCAACCTTTTCCCATTGCCTTTTTCAAACGTCATTATTTTAGACGCCCCTAAAAAAGAGGTTTAATTTAATTAAATTGTTTGATTTTTTATGATGACGTTTATATCCTTGTAAACACAGTAGGAAATATGGAAAAAATTAAGAAGCTTGAAGAATACGCAAAAAATAACCCTAAACTGTTTGGAATATTCGAGAAACACAAACAGCCCTATGGGCAGTCTCAAAAAACAAATACATACATTAATTATGTTTTAGTAAATAAAAAAATCCGTATGGTTTAAACAATAAGTAAAAATAAATTAAATAAAGACTTGCAAAAAAATTCTAAATTTTTCAACTTATTACTTTAGTATATTCCCAAGACAGTTGTACGGTGTCCAATAGAAGGACGCCGGCGGTACTCGAATGTTATCGCAAGCGTTGGGAAAAATTTGAAAAGGGTCAGAGAAATAACTGAAATTATTTCAAGTTTCTGAAATGGTGCTACGGGGCGTAACTGCAATCTTGAATCTAAAATGATGTTTCTGTGAATTTTGTATTTTAACCTAACAAAAATACCTGATTTTTTAAAGTCAAGGATAATTTGACCCTTTTTGTTTGAAATTTTTTCTGTATCTCTAAAAATAAAGTGGTGAGGGTATTTAAAGGTTCCTTAAAACACCCTGTATCTTCGAAACGCTAAGCCGATTTAACAAACTTGGGCTAGTTAAAAGAGCTATTCTCGGGCTATAAATGTTATATTATTTAATTTGTTAGTTTCTGCCTTATAGGGTTTTTAATTCCGACAGAAATGATTAATTTTCTCAAAAAAATTAAATGCATTGGTATGATTTTTTTTCATAAAAAAGTAGCTAAATGATGCTTAAAAAAGCTCGCGAAAACCATATCTCGATATCTTGTTTTTACCTAAAATTTAGGCCAAAGAAAATTTTATACGTCAGTATCTCAAAAACTATAAAAGTTACAAGAAATTTTATATGACACAAATTATGTATTTTGCGAAACCTTTAATTTAAGTTATATAACCTTTTCGCCTAAGTGCAATACTTTACGAATTTTAATCAATAAATCGAATTTTCAGGATTTTTTTAAGGTATACCCCTGAATTCGATGTTTTTTTATTATAACTCGTAAAGTATTGCATTTAGAAGAAAAGATTATATAACCTAAATTAAAGGTTTTGTAAAAATACATAATAAATGTGTTATAAAATTTTTGTAGGTTTTATAGTTTTTGAGATATTCAAGTATAAAATTTTCTTTGGCTTAAATTTTAGGAAGGAACAAGATATCGAGATACGTTTTCGACTATTTGGGCATTTTCTACTTCATTAGAAGACTGTTATTTACCACCAATGCATTGAATTTTTTAGAAAATTAACCATTTCTGTCGAATATCGAAAAAGCCCTTTAGCGGCGACATGAAACTAACAAATACTCAAATATTATAACATTTATAGTCCAAGAAATGTTCTTGTGAACTAGTCTAAAGTTGTTAAAATCGGCTTAGCCGTTTTGAAGATACAGAGTGTTTTTTACGGAAACCTTTAAATATCCCCACTACTTTATTTTTAGAGATACAGCAAAAATTATCAAACAAAAAAGGTTTAAATTATCCTCGACTTTCAAAATCCGGTATTTTTTTGTTAATAAAATATAGGTTAATAAAGCAAAATTCACAGAAAAATCACTTTTTAGATTCAAGTATGCAGTTACGCCCCGCCCCTAGCGGCCATTTCAAAATTTTAAAAATAATTTCCAGCCATTTCTCTTGGCCACTTTTACTAAAAATATTTTTCCCCAACGCTGTGCGTTAAACATTTTCTGAGATACAGCCGTCCTTTCTTATTTGGACACCCGGTAACTCGCGGATCTAATCGCGGCTGCGAACTTTGGCCGAGATTCGCGTCAGATCTCTGCGGGAAATATATTGGCCCTTTACACTCGCAATGTTCATAGTTCGTTAAGGGAATGTAATTAAACAAATTATAATTATTTACCAGTTTAATGATTAATTTTATTATGAATCTAATTTTCTATTTACATGATTGTAGCATAATTTGGTACCAGAGTATGTTAGCGTAACAAATTTTTTGGTATGTATTATACCTTTTTTAGCAGTCTTTACTCAACGTATCCTATAAAGACCCCTTACTATATATCACCATGATTAATAACACAGGTCAACATTTAATTTACGCGGGAACGCCGGAAGCGGTTAGGTGTTACTAGGGTTTTTGATGTCGCTGATTACAATAAGAGGGTCGGTAACCCCATCACGTCAGGTTTAAGGTCCTTTGAAAGTTAAGTGAAGAAAAAAACAATTGGAAAAATCTGGAAAATTTCATGCATATTATGTTTTCAAGGTCGCTGAACCCGAATCCGGCGTCTACTTACATCCATCCTAGAGAGTCATCCAAGGTCATTTCAAGGTTATTTTAAAGTGTTTTTGGGATAAAAATGTTAAGTACGATTCGAAAAAACTGAAAAAATACGTACGTAAGTTTTCGAAGTCATTTGAAGGTCAAGTGGAGAAAAATTCATAAGAAAAATCTGGATAAATTCATGCATATAGATAAATTTAAAGTGTAAATATACGCCGGATTTGGATTCAGCGACCTCAAAAACATATGCATGAATTTTTCCAGATTTTTCAATGGTTTTTTAACTAGACCTTCAAATGATCTTGAACCTGACGTGATAGAGAGCGTAGTCAAATGTTGACCAGTGTAATAAATTGACATGCTTAATTCCATTTAGTATAAAATATGACAACTGTAAAAGTTACTTTTAAAAACCAAAAGTAAAAATTTAGAAGGGAATGGAGAGACTTTATTGGCCCATGTGCGTACATGCCTCAGGTGTTAACAATCTCAAAAGTTTATATTTTCGGTTAGACATAAAGAAGGGTAGGTTATGGGCAATATTTTTTATCTTAGTCTTGAGATTCAACAATTGTTTTGTCTATTTCGAAAACTAAATGATATTTTTACTTATACTTATTTAACTTTTATAGTTTTTTTGCTTAAAAAAATAAAATTTTAATACGATCACAGTCTTTTTAAAAGTCAGTGTAAAACTATGAGGAAAATGATAGATAACTCTTATAAAATTTAAAAATGCTGAGGTCCTATGTTTCCGTATATTTGGTGTAATCTACGTCAGTTTAAACAATTTTAAAAATGTATTGCTTTACCCTCGCAGCGGGTCTCTTAATACCAGACAGACTAACTAATTTCTGAATAAAATAACAGTTATTTAGGCATTCATAGAATGGATATAAAATATAGAGAAATATGTCAGAGGTAGAATAAATTAATTACTTTTTTAGGTTAGTTATATTTTCTAACGTTGGTACGTTATTAATTTTTGTCTTATCAAATTTATTCAAAAGTTAACGTAGGTAACTTGTTTTGTTGTTTGTGGCGTCATGTAGTTCGGCGATGTAGTAAGTCGTAAAAAGTAAATTTTACGGGAGAGAAAAAATAAGATTTTAAAAAGCTCGTAAATGTAAGCATGCCTACATTTTTAATTACTGATACTAAGCCTATAATCATTTAAATTAATAAATAATTTAATGAACAATATTAAAATATTATTAAGTAATTTTACATCAGCAATTTTTCGCGAGGCAAACAATTTTAAAACGACTTATCCTAAAAATATAGGTAAATCCAGGAGACATGGTGTATGAAACCACCTAAATACTCCACCCCGTAAGTATACACAAAAATTATTTTAATTATGGATAGCTTAATTTTATTATACTTTTGCTAAAAAAATGTCAGAAAAATGTACAGATTTTAAAACTATGTACCTCTTTATGTGTGACAAAATATCTTGTGAGAACAAACTAAAAAAAAATCTTTAATTTTAAATATCCCCTGTATATTTGGGACAATAAACCAAAATATTTTAACCTAAAAATTCTTTAATAAACTGTCAGAAATGTATAAATTCTAAAAATACATATATACAAGTACATCACGATATTAACATTTTAGTTGGCATAATCCATATTATTTATTTAATCCTGGACCACCTGTATGTGTTAAATGTTAAATCATTTTTTTTTAACTCCAAACAAATATATAAAATATTATTTCGTTGACTTTAGACGAAATTTCACTCTTTTTATGCGTTTATATTGATATTAATAAACAGTTATGCTTCAACTTCTCAGTGATTTTTTGGGCCCCCCTATAGGCCTGCACAAAAATGTCCCATTTAAAAGATGTTCCTATTGATCTAAGAAACAACATACTTAAATTTAAAAAAAAAACGTTTGAGGGCCAGAATCCCATGTTATGTGTGCCATATCATTTTCAGTTTTTTTTTTGACACCGGACATCTAGGAGGTGGGAGAGAGAGAGATATAAAGATTGTTGAACTGCGAATGCGGTCCACTGGTCGACATGGCATACTAATTTTAGCCCTTCGATAGAAACGACACCTGTATAAATATTTTTTGGGCAGTTTTATCTTCGTGACGTTTATTTTAGGTCGAGGACAAGGCTGCCTCTAGTACGTATATGCCCGAAGGTAATACGTTACTGCCAATATACGCGATAATTTTGATAAATTTTGTTTTAACTGAAATTGGGTACGGTATTGAATTGTAATTCAAATTCAATGAAAAAATCATACATATTGGTAGTACAGTGGATGGGAAGAAAAAAGGTGTTTGACCTCCGGGTTTTTTTTGTACAATTTCAATTTTTATGAAAATTTGGAATTAAGTTGTTTTCACCCTCTAGATCAAAGTTTATATATGCTTAAGGTGTACTTTTTATTTATGCGAGTGCCAAAATGATACCTGTTATCTGTCAAAACTAATTTTTTTTTAAATGTGTCAAAAATGGCAATATTTAGGAAAAGTTTTAATATTTCCAAAAAACAATGTAATAAAGGAAAAAAATCTTACAAAAAATACTATTAGAAAGTAAATATTTTAGTACCTTAGACGGTAATATGGATTATATAAAGTAAAATTTATTATTATTAAATTTTTTTTATTTGCCAGAAATAGTGAAAAAATTAATTTCGTTGCAAGTTTATGAGACTTTTTACGTGGTTATAAAATTGCATTAAAAAAACTTATTTTATAACTTTTTTTATATCTTCACCAAATAATGCTTTTTTGCTTTGATACATTAAAAAAATGTCAATTTTAACAGATATCAGGTGTCGTTTAAGTGAATAAGCCTGCTTGTCTTTTGTATCGAATTTAAAGCACAAGCTAATACCAGACTTAAATTTAATTTAGGTTTAGCGATAAAAAAATTCCCATATGGTGCAGACCGTTTGAAAGACGCTGTAGATTAACAAAGACAGTTTTCGGATTAAAGTGTTCAGAATAAATAAAATCATAAACAGAAATTCGTTATACGTTCAACATTTTTAATTCCTGGTAACTTAGCTAAGTTTGTCACTAACCTGCCTTAACATTAATTTAATAATACATGCAAATTAAATCAGTAAAGAAACCAAACAATTCAGTGCTGGTGGGAAACAAGGTTTTGCATATCCGCCAGTGTAATTAAAAGTGCAAACAAAGTTAGATTTTAATAAGCTTACAAATTACAAACATATCAACAACTATAGACATGTTAACAAACTTGTTAGCATAAAACTACTAAAAATAAAATTAGTAAACAAAGTCAGACGCAAACTACTTTTATCATGCTTATTTATTTGAATGGGTATATATGTGATTTAAAAGTCAAATAACATTTGGCTTCGGCTTATCAACATTCCAATCCCTTAAAGAAGAATAGGATATTACAAATATAAAGCCCTACTGGCATCAAACGAACACACCTCTTGGAAATCACCTCTTCATTGTGAGTTTTAAAGATTAAATATAATAATAGATTGTGAAACAGGAAAAGGAATGTAACCTTTCTAGGCGTAGACAGCTATCTAGCTTATTCTTATTCGAAAGGTGCTTACAGTGCCGTCTCTAGCCCTTGTAGCGCCCGAGTTCAATCAAGACCCTGGCGCCCTCTAGTAGACTAGCGATAAAAGGGTGCAATTATTAATGATGTTGGTAAACAATAGCACTTTTCCTTCACCTGCGGTATGCCCCTCGTGGGAGCGAAGTAAACGAGTAAACAGTTCATTTTTTAAGGCTTAATTTCACATAGTTACGATGTAGCGGTGAAACACAAGCTTGGCACGCGTATACGCACCTTTGAAAATGCCACGTTCCTAGCAATTTAAATTTCATTTCATTTCAGCAATGTTTTTCAACGCTGTGTCTTTTCATTTCATAAACAATATCGATGCGGCATTACTAAATATAATTTTTAATTATCTGTTGTTGTGCTTAGTATTTATGTTTCAATATAAAAAAAATATTGTGTAAGGGGTGAAAATTTCAGATACCCGCGCTCCGAATTGTGTGTTGTGCACGCGAGTCTGATGCGTTTTGTAATGCATTGTCCTTTAGTAAGAAGTTCTGTAAATTTAGGCGTGTTGTTAAATTCATCAGATGGTTTAGCGCTGAAATCTATCGTGACGTCACACTAGATTACCGCTAGTTTTATCCTTGTCCATATACTACTAAAACAACGGCCATCTTTCTTTAGCGCTTTTCCATCATTTAATTTAAAAACGGCTTGATGAAACAGCGATTAGTGCGCACGATTCATCGATAATTTAACAACACGCCTTTTTGCATGCAATTTTCTGAGCATTATGTTTAATAAAAATTAAAATCGCGCTTTAGTTTGTAGCGAGTTCGTTTCTTCTAGACAAGATATAAAAAAGCCGCTCATGGCGCCCGGCGTCGGCCATTCACGGGGCAGGTCGACGCATGCTGTTAGGAGGCGTCGACCTGCGTCCGTGTGCCCTGCACAATACGTCAAACCGGCCCTGGGAGCTTGATATCTATAAACCAAATAAAAAATAACATTTTACATAGATTTGGGCATTTATAACTTAATGAATCATTTCATGAATAGATTTTTTGTTTTTCTGTAAATTCAGCAGCAGTTTACAATTATTTTCATATATTTTTTTAAAGCAGAATAAACTAAAACTTTTAAAGAATTATGACAATATAAATAAAAAAATGCGTTATTAAAATGTAACCTCAAATTTAAAAAAAGAAAAAAGCAAGTATCGGTGCATATCCTTTACCATAATTGGAAGTAACTACAGTAAAAAAAATCAAAGCCAACCTACTTGTTTTAAAAAACAAAATTCACTTCGAGCTTTGAATTTTTTTTCAAAAAAATATATTCTATGATGGGTAGGTGTCATTATTATTTCCTACTTTTGTATTTATTTTTGCCAAATTCACGTTTAAATCCAATTTTACTCTTCTTTTTTGGCCTCGTTGTGATTTTGTTGCTTATGTATAAAGCATTATTGAAAACTAAAACTAATTGCATTTTATTGCAAAATAAACCTAACAAGGTGCTCATAACACAAAATAAAGTAGATGATGCTTTAACGAGCCTATACGTTTATTTTGAAAATGTATTTACCGTTAATTTAACCAAAATATATTTACATATTTATAAAGTTTTAAAAAATTTAAAAAAGTCTTAGCCCAGTTTCCTAAACGGAATATTTTTGTTCTTTAACTTATAAATTTAAACCACAAACCCCTAATAAATTTGTAAGATTCCAATAGAGGCTTTACCAATTTGACAAATACTGTATATTTTAATAATCCTATTAACCTTCTAAATATTGACAAAGTGGTTAGCTAATATCTTATGTATATGAAAAAAAGAGGCTCCGGGCGGCAGCTCCTTACGAGGCCCTTGTCTTTTGAGCAAAGTACGTGAATTAAACGTTGATATTTCTGATGACTGGTGAGAAATTTAGAAATATAAAAAATTTAAATGCAGTTTATTATAGTATTAGAAGTTTATAAAAAAAATTCAAGCAACAAATTCTTAATGATAAAAAAGTATAAGTAAATAATAGTAATGCCGAATTAAAAATGATGTTTGCGCTTTTCCAAAGACCAAATACCAAGTGAACCAAAATCTTCATATTAAAGCACTATATTTTAAAGAATAAGCTACACCTTATTCAATTAAGAGAATAGCAAGAGCTAAAGGCCGATCTTGTGTCATCGAATTTCTTTAAAAAACTCCTTTCTGTAGACAAAACTGTCACGGGTTTGGTGGCAGTAGTTCTCAGGACTACTTCTTTAGTTGATGATGAAGTTACTTCGAAATATCCAGGCGTTATTAGTTTTAATATTGTAAATATTTCTTTTTACACTAAACTTATTTTTTCTTTTGGCCGATTTGATAAAATAAAGTTTTAAATGTCAACTTTTTTCTACTTGGGTTGTTACGCGAGGCCCACGGCGGTTGCCCTGTTCGCCACCCCCTAAGGCCGCCTCTGCGTGCCGGGTGATTTAAAGCACATTGTTTAGATATAACATAGTTCAAAGTAGTGTTTGTTTGTTGTAGTTCAGTGTTACTTAAACTATGGTCCACGGACCAGCGCCAGACCCCGAACGTATTGAAGCTCATCCTTATTTATTGCCCTAAAATAGTCTAAAAATTTGCCAAACCTTACCCATGTTTCCCAATTTAGCTAGCATAATTGATAAAGAAGGCTGAGAAATTAAGGTTGTATCTTTACGCAATGTCATTACATTTAGCAAATTTATCGGAACGATTTGAATAGTACTTTCCAGATAATGAAATTCCAGGAAGAGTTAAGGATTCGAAATCCATTTATCAAGAGGAATGAAGAAGTAGACTATGATAGTAAATTAAAGATAATCTTATTGATTTGTCTTGTAATTAAGAACTGAGGAATATTTTGAAACTAAAGCTTTACTAGCATCTTTTTGAATAAGTATAAAATCAGGGTATTTCGGTCATTACGCAGCTCCAATAAAATCTCTTTTGCTGTTCTCATTAAAATACCTCTGTGAATCAGGATTTTCAACGATGTCGTTGATAAAAAGTACAATCGCAATAGCCCACTACGAGTAGCATTGTCATTCATCAACTTACAAATTGAGAAGGTTCGTGGAGGAAAAAAAGCCCATACTTCACATTAGATTTAACTTAAAAACGTTTTTTTTCAATAATATTGATACATTTATGTTATGGAACAAATAGTATTTCAGTTTCTACATTTTATGCTCCATAAAATTGCCAATATATCCAAAATATTAGTGTGTAAGTACGTCAAAAATTTTAAAAATATACATTTTCAAATTAAAGTTGTGTTTAGTTTGTCTAGAAAGGCAATTAAGTTTAAAAGTTAAGCAACTAATTGTCAATATATTTTTAAACTGGTCCGTGGATGACTGCGAAGAATGAATACTGGGCCACCACCCAAAAGAGTTTGAGTAGCACTGACATAGTCAATATCAACTAAAATTTATTTTAAGAGTCCATTCGCGCCGCGTAAATTGAATCCAATTTGGGGTTCGGGGCATAATGATTTTCTCAAAAACGGTATGAGTTATCGATAATTTTCAAAAACTATGTGAAAGCCAACACTTAAATCTAGGCTTCTACTGTAATAGTTTTTTAAATTTGGATTTAGTTTTTAATATTTCCTTGAGTGAAAGTCACCCTAAAATCGGTTATGTTTAGATACTATTTTCTCTTAACTCGACTCATATTTTCTTACCTTTAAAATGGTGTATAATTTATGTCATTTAAGTGAAAAATAGTAACCAAAAAACGTTATCTCCTGTAGCCTTGCAATCGGAAACAACATCGCATCGATACACCGAATTTGGAAAAACCTAATTAAAATATAATATTTTTAATGCGGCTATACGAAAATTGTGGTAGTGGGAGTTTGTTAGTCTCCGCCCACCGTCTTCGTGTCCTTTCGCCCGACCCCTAAGGTGTAGCGTAAATGCACTCTTAAAATATTGTTAAAAACGGCTAAATATATTTCAAAATTCTTAATAAAGTCTTTTCACTTAGGCCAGCGTTTCTCAAACTTTTTCACATATAGAACTCTTTTTAACCGGAAAAATAAACACGGAACCCTCTTAATGCTGCACAAATAAACATTTTTGCATTTTAAATTATAGGTATCGATAGACTCGTAATATCGTTATAATTTATTTTTTACAAAATATATTAGTAATACACTTAAAAATATTTTATTAAAGAACCTAAAAGAAATTTGAACATGAAATAATAAAAAGGATACTGTTATACATAGATAAGGCTATCAATGCAAGGAATGAAACTATTTTCACTCTTCACATAATTTTTTTATCTTGAGACAGTCCACGAAGGCTGTGGCCGTACTGTAGCGTGGCTGTCTGAAGTGTGGTAAGAGGGAGTTTATTCGCACGAGACTTAAATATTTGGAGATCTGGAAAAAAGGGAAAACTTTTGCGAGTAGCAGGTTCCATAGTATGGACAGGGATAAAGGAATAAACAAAGTTGGAAGTTGGGGCCTCTTAAGTTGGACTATAAAAGGATGTATAAAAGTGGCACTACGTGTTGCTCTGCCATGAAAATACCCATAAGAGAGCGACAGATACCTTACAGCCCGTCGGTGGGCAACGGAAGGAAGCTTTTCTGTAAGTGTGGGATCATTAATAAGACGAACAGCTCTTCTTTAAATGAAGTCAAGAATGCTAAGTATTGTAGGAGGAGCCACTCCTCAGGCATGAGAAAACCATTGATAATTTAGCGAAATATGAGTTTTGACGATAACATTTGATCAAATTAACGAAAAAAATACAAATAGAGGATTTGCTTCTGATAGTCCGATTATTTACTAGCAAATTTCATTTTTTTTACCAGTGTTCCCCTTAAGGCCAATAGCATCTGGTAAATTTAGTGTGGATCGCATGTCTCACCTTTTAGATAAAAAAATTTAAAAATCCAAGAGCTGCCACTGGGTTTTATTGATGAAAGTTGCAGTCTCATATCGGGCTCCGCGTCCAGCTTATTACATACGATACTTATGTTTCGGTAATACGTTAGTCGAAAATCCAGTCAGGATTCTGGACTTATAGAATAATTTTTTTGCGGAACCCTTGCCAAAGTCGTGCAAAACCCCAGGGCTCCGCGGAACACACTTTGAGAAACGCTGACTTAGGCAATTAAACGGTTATGAGTATGCTTTCTGTTATTATTTCTGCTTTCGAAGTTATAGGTTCGCTTCGTTTTATTATTTAATTATTTATGATTTTTTTTAAGAAAAAATTCGACAAAATGGCGCATGTTTATACCTACGCAAGGGTAGTGTATACAGAAAACTAAAACCTCTAAAACTAATAGTAAATCGTTTGCATTATTGTCCTATCACCATGTCCTAAAGAATTTTAACATAAACAGCTGATTAAAAAACAATGTTTATAACATTTAAGCACGTCATATCTTAAAATTTAATCATTTGCAGCGATACGATTATAGTTTTATTATTATATTTATTATTCTTAAATTAGCTGGTGTATTTATTGACAAAATGGCGAAGGGAACATGTCCAGAAACTCGAACCATAAATTAATATAAAATTATTTCTACTAATTAGTTTTTTCCTACAATATTAATTTACGAGTATACTCTTGCTGCAATGAATAACGTTTTCTGCATTAATTTAATTTTAACAATATTTTTAAATAAAAAAAAATATTTAAAATTTAAAGAAACCAAATACACATTTTTCTCTTAAATCTTACATGTGCATTGAGCCCAGAGAAAAAATAAATAATTATAAATATGAAATATTACATGAAATTAAAATATATTATTATAGTGTTACTTCATGAAATACTACTTCTCAAGTAAGGTAATTAGTACGCAGCCTTTATGTTTTATGTATGCAATATAGTAAATTAAACATCTTATGTAGATTTTGACATTTACTATTTGTAACCCAAAAAATTTAAATTATAACTGGATATAAATAGTTGTTACATAAATAGTGACTTTATTTGGGTAAAATGTAAGTTTAATATCCCTATTCTTTCTCCAAGTCTTATTATAAAGAATGTTGCATATTTGGCCAGAATATTTATGTAAATTGACGTGCAAGGTAAATCAATAATTCCCTTTCAGGTAATTTACTGGTTTACTAACTAATATCCAAATCTCGAGAGCTAGTTGACCTCTGCAGATAAAAGGCACGGAGGTGGATTATGAGTAGGAGAGGTCGTCTAAGAAAGGCTTTTGGTAAACTTCCCCCTATAAAGAGGTATAATGCGAGGTGAAATTTGGTATGGAACTTCGCCATTTCATGACTTGGTAGTGTGAAAATCGGTATGTAGAATATTGATTAAGATTAAAAATGACCTGTTTTAACATTTTTGAAATTTTATCCTCTGGGGGATTAAAATAGAGATGAAAGTTGGCATACCAAAATCGTCATTTATTAAGTTGTAAATATAAGTTAGTAATTAAGCTTCTGATTACCCAGAAAAATAGAAAGTGATATTACTTTTGAAATTTTATCCCATGAAGGTTTAAAAACGGGGATGAAAATTTGTATAAGTAAAGGTGTATGTTTGCAAAATTTTCAAATCCCGCGAGAATGGAGACAAAAAACAAAAGAACCAAAATTGTGTAGTTCACGCGGACGAAATGCTAACTAACCAGAACAAACCAAAACTAATATTAAGGTATATTAAAGAGCAGTCACTGTAGAAGAAAACTTCGAGTCAGTCAAGTGGAAGTAATCTTGTAAAATTAGGCTGTACTTTCTGACGAAATAAACTTACTGTTTCTTTTTTAGTCATGACTACTTAAGTGCAGTAAACCTTATTAAAAACTAAAGAACAATCATGACCAAATAAGTAACACATAAAATTTATATCGAAAATTAATAACACAAGCAATGTTGTGCAATCGGGAATGTGGCGCGGCGATAGTTAAACATTTTGATTACAAGTTACAAGTCACAAGAACAGTTTACCAAATAATTCGAATAAAAATTGCAAAACAAATAATATATTAAGCCACTTTTAAAAATACTATAAAATTTATTTTTATTAATATCTGGATCACTTCTTTCACTTATGGATTGTTGGTTTCTTACCAACATAAACGTCAAACGAAACTAAAAGCAATAGCTACATCCATAACTGCAAACTCTGCATGAAGATAACACGATATAAAGAAAGTAACAAGCTAATTTAAGAAGAAATATTAGTAACCTAATAGGAATGAAATTAAAATTATGAATTAATATTGTTTACACATACACTAAATTATGCAACAAAAACGAAATCAAGAGTAGGTGCGAAACAAACTAGTTATTTTTTGAGTTTTATCTTGGGACAGTCCACAAAGGCTGATGCCTAGGTACTAACGTATCGTGGGTGTCTTAAGTGTGGTGAGAGGGAGTATGTTCACACGGGACTTGAATATTTGAAGATTGGAAGAAAGAAGAAGGAAAAACTTCACTCTAGGGATGAAGAAACGAAGAAAGCGGGAATTTAAAACTTAATCGAAATAGAAACAAAATATCCAATACTAAACAGATACAATTTTTATTTATCTATATAATATATATATATATATATATATATATATATATATATATATATATATATATATATATATATATATATATATATATATATATATATATATGGCATTATATTCTTAAGTTCTGGCAGCGACCTCAAAAAACATTGTAGATCCCAATTTGTTTCGTACCTTCTCTTAAATTCTTTTTGGCTCAATAATTTGGTGTATGTATAAAAAACATTATTTTTTAATTTGTAGTTTATTTTTTTTTTTTGTAGATTTGATTTTTGTTAATTACCTTTTTATTTCGTAATTTTTAGTTTAAAGTAAGCACTAGAATATTTCTTTAGTAATAAGTAGTAATAAATTTGTTATATATATTTAAAGAGTTTATTGGTAATTTTCTTATATTCACTAGAATTTGACCAAAGTTTTAAGATGTTTTTTTCGTTAACACCACACCCGTTCTTTTTTTTGTAGTTTCTATTTTAGGTGATCAGCAAGTTTAGAAGGGTCAATCGACTTTGTGGGTGCACGACACTATACCCTGAGACTTAGACTAAAGCGGTTCCGTCCGGTAAGTCTAGCGAATAACCCAAAAAATATTATAATATATAATATTTCTTTACTGGCTTAATTTTATAATTATTGATCTTTAAATTAAAGTTTTACCTCACAGTCTATAACGCGTATATGTTTCTTAAGTTCCAATTAGGTTTTAAAAGTTTTTATTATTTTTTTTAGTTGAAAATGAACTATTGTAAATAAAAAATATTTAAATTAGTAGTATATTCTTATTTTTTACAATTCTTGATATATACTTTGTCAATATCTTCAAAGATACCTATTAAACCATTAACCATATAATTGTGAATTTTTAAAAAATATTTTGTTTGTTTTAGCAAGCAGACTCTTCTTTCGCACGGCCGCAAAAAATTGAAAAAAAAAATCAATGGTAGATTTTTTAAAGTTAAACGTTAATACCAAGCAATAATCTTTGGGAGACACAATAATTTTAAATATTATTATGTAAATAATATAATAGCAAGTCTATATATAAAAAATAACTTTAAAAATATAGTTAAAGAACTCAATCAATTTCAAAATAAACATTTGAGGCGTAAGAAAGTGCTGTGATAAAATATATATCCATTCTAGCTCTTTATTTTTTTTAGCATACGAGCTTCCAATTGCGTAACTGTTTTTCATTAAACGGACTTTACATCTCTTAACGGTTTCTGAGATGCCCATATCCTCGAACTTATAGCATATGTATGTTAAATATTTTATAAATATTTTTAGCAACAGTAGCTTCATGCAAATTAAGTCATGTTTAAAATATATTACTTACTAGTAAAAGCTAGCACCCCAGTCAGCATGGCCATGATTTGCTATTGGCGCTGTACTAGTGGCAGCTGATGGTAAACATTGGAAACAATAATTTCGCCCTTTATTGCCGTCCCAATACTGGCAGCCTTTACACTGGAAGCGAACAGCAAATTCTAACTTTTGTCCTACTTGTAACGTGTGTGCGTAAATCTTAAAAGAAAACTTATCCGAAAATCCATCACAGGAATTATTTACATAAGTCGCCTGGACGTCAGAATAGGTCTTCCAACCATCCAAGGTGTAACGGATATGTACAGATTTATGGAAGTCTAAATTTCTAACTCTAACTGTTCCTTTTATTAAAAATAGGATCGGGTCGTCTACTAAGGCATTTTCTAGACACACTTGATTATCCCTGACTAAATCTAAGAAGTTTGGCAAACCTGCTGGTTGATCAAATTGAGGTAATAATATCTTATCTGTTTTAATTCCGTGGTATTTATTGCACTGGCTTATTGCATTTAAATCTGAGGCATCGGAGAGGTCAACATCACTAAGATCGTTATAGGCGGATTTTGGAACTTTTGGAACTTCGTCTAAAAATGTCCTTACGTCCGCAAGATCAAGACCCAAAACATCTGCAAATCTAACTATTTTTTTCCTTCCCGGTGTACCGGGAGGTGTTTTGCCAGTTTTTAAGGAGGAACATCTTCTAACTCGAGGTATTATGTCATCATCATCGTTATCACCATCACCATCATCCTCGTTATTAACCACTAATGTATCATTTCCATTTGTTTCTTTTATTTCTACTTCTTCCAAAGTATTTTCCTCCGGATTAATTTGGCATTCTACTACTAACCCACTATTGACTGTTAAAATACTAACATAGGTATCAACTTCATCTATTCCATTTAGCACCTCACTGTTTACATACCCTTCATCAGTCTCAATGTTATTATCACTTTCTTCTCTTCCTTCATCTTTATTAAGCTTCTCTCTATTTTCCTCACAGCCTTCACAGTTATCTTTATCAATTTTTGCATCTACTAAGGAGACGTCCTCTCTTAAACTTAATGTGGAAAGATCATCACTTACTGATGGTTGTGGAGTGCAATCCAAGGATGTCGCAAAGATATCACTTGGGTTACTACTTAAAGTTCCTTGTGAACTAATGTCTATACCAATTTCACTTTCTATACTTTTGCTGGATTCTGACTTTTTTAGGCCATTTGTGTATGGTTGTGTATGTGCTGGTTCATCATCTAAATCGTAAAAGACCTCATTATCACTATCAGCAGAGTGGTGTCGTATTAGACCTTTAGTTCGTACATAGTATTTATAATCTTCTCCATTACTTTTTGGACATTGACAGTCTCCATTTGTATTTACTTTAAGATTATCCGAATTTAGCAATCTTTCCAATTCATTTTCTTCTAATTCTTCTTGTGGACTACAAGGGGACTGAAGCGAATCTAATTCAACGTATCTTTCTGCTTCCGAAATATGTATTGGTTGTGACAATGCTATAGGTTTTTCATGTGGTCCGAGCCAGCTTCTATCATCTGGGGAACTGTTTTGTGTACCAAGGCTGCTTAAACGATTCTGCAGATTGCGAGCGAATGCTTCTGCTCTGACTCGGCATGATCCGGGAAGTAAGGAACTAAGGCCACAGTTATCTCGTTCGGAAGTCATTGTGAATCTGTAACGAAAAGCAATTGTTAGTAAATTTGTCTTTGTAAGTGAAATTCGTTAATTTTATAAAGATCTCATGTTGACTTAGATATATTTTTTAAGCTTTTATTTAACTTGCAATGTTTGTATAGACGAGTATGTTTGTGCCGGTCAAATCTTGCAACGGAATTTTAAAGCAGTTATTCCCAACCGATCAAGCTAAAATTTTGCATACAAGTTTAGTTTGGATGACAATGCATGGTTTTCTAAGGACGTCATTCTACATCTAATATGGCGGAACGCCCAAGATAACCGACTAGTTATTTTTATGCACTCCCATTATATGGGTATTAAATGAAAGGGTTTGCTGGGAAGAATACGAAAATAAAATGACGTCTATCAAAGATGGTGGACTGTGTTTTTTTATGACCCCATGATATGGATATAAGAAAGGGTTCAAGGGAAAAAAATTACGGAAAACAAGATGGCCGTCATACCAATTTTAAAGAGTTATAACTTGGCAATTTTATGGATAGTTTGGTGGTAAAGAATACACTTTGTAACTTAATCTTGACATGAGTAATTCTAAGAAAAAAATTGGTTTTTTATTAAGAAGATAAATCTTGCGACAAGCATGTAAATAAAAGTTTGATTTTAAAATGTTTTTTACTATTAGTTTATTTTTAATTAATTAGTTATCGCTGGACATGTTTTTAAGTCTGCATGTAAATAAAAGCCTGTTTTTAAAAAAATTCTACTTATAATTTATTTTAATATTTGTTTAAGATACCACTAATACTGAAAGTCCCCCAATGAATAATATAATTTAACATTTATTTTGCCGTTGCTGTTATAGTGGTACTTAAAATGGAAAATCTCCTTTTCCTTACAAAACAGGGCTAAAGTTACTATTATAATTATGTGTCATCCCGCACTGCAATTTTTGTTTAATCTTTTATCCGAGTCAACCATTAAAGACAGCAATTTTTTTATTATTTACAACATGGTAGGGTTAATGACTTATTATTATTTTGTGCGATTTAGTTGAGTATCGCATTTTAAAATTTAAAATTAATAAACTAAAAAAAGGATATTGTATCAATAATTTCTATCAAACTTGTAGAATATAAAAAAGGCTTAACTTTATATGAAATTTTTACTAATGTAGACAAAAATGGTATTTTCATTTTAAATAATAGTTAAAAAACCCTAAATATTAGAATTATTCTTATTTAAAGATTACTCTCTTAATAATTAGGGAGTTTTATGTCAAAAAAAATCTCTAAATCATAAACCAGCGATATTTCTTTCTTTATGTCCTTCTAAAAGCTGTCACAATACACGTAAAAAAAGTTGTAGTCCTTTCTATCCCTAAATGGGTTGGCTAGAGACGAGGGTTGAATTCATGCAGAGGCGAAAAAAATGCATTAATTAAAGTAAACAAGTGCCTATGGTGTTGTTCGACTAATAATTATTAAAGGGACACAATGAAATAGTAGCCCATTTAAAACGCGGGTCCTGGGTGCCCAATTTCGATGCAAGTGGAGACTGCCTTCAGGGTACGTTTTTTGGGATGCTGATTTTGAATTTTGGGGGTCCCGCAGCTCGGAAATTTTGGCATCACCCCTAAAAATGCAAAAAACACCCTTTTAGGTGGTTTTTAACAAAAATCTTATAAAAAACTTATGAAAATGCTCTTTAGGCACCTATAAAATACTCCCAGGGTACGTTTTTTGGGTCGCTGATTCCGAGCCCCGAAACCATTGATCTAGGGGAACACCCTTAAAAGGGCAAAAAACACCCTTTTGGGAGGTTTTTTTTTAAATAATCCTATGAAAAATTTATAAAAATTATTTAATATTAAAAAAAACATGTTTATTGATATTATATTAACTTGAGCCCAAATAAAATATAAGGGTTATTCATTGGGCGTGAAGAAGCCCCCAAAATCCCTAAAATATCGTACGATAAAAAAAATCAAACAAAAAAATGTTGTGCTTTTTGCCTGAAATTTTGGATAAATAGCCATTTTTTGACTAAAAAAAAATATTTCCCTTCCCTAAGTGATTATAAGTACCATTTTTGGGAAAATATTCAGTTCGAATTAAAAGTAGAACAACAAAATAATTTCTTTTGTATTTTTTTTATTATACCAAAAAAATTGCTTACAAAAATATATCACTAGATGTTTTCACTTTTAGACGAGAAAAACTACCCCTAAAACATAAAATAAAAAGTGCGCAAAAAAAATAATTTTTTACATTTTGCCTTAGAATTTGAATAAAAAGCAATTTTTCGATTTAAAAAAAAATAATCTCATTAACAACTAAAATTAATCCGTAAATATCTCTTGGGGGTTAAAAAAATCTAATTTATTGTAAAATAATATCAATTAGTTTACAATGATTACATTAACATTTTTTATTATTCTTAAAAAAAAATTAAAAGGGTGTTTTTACCCTTTTAGGGGTGTTTCTGGGTTTTAAGGGTTTCGGGACCCTAAATTTGAAATCAGCTACTCAAAAAACGTACCACGAGAGTATTTTGTAGGTGCTTACAGAGAGTATTTTGTAGCACTTCCATAAGTTTTTTATAAGATTTTCGGGGGTAATACCACGAGTGCTTAAAAATTACCGATAACTTTTATGAAAGCTTGTTATTTATAATTCCACAAGTTCGAAGAACGAGTGGAATTTGTATAACAAGCTTGAATGAAAATTATCCGGTTAATTTTTATGCACGAGCGGTATTTAGGGAGAATATTTCTAGAATGGAGAAATATGGGAGTATTATACTATTAAAATGGTTTTTTTGTCATACAATTTTTAGTTTTATGCAACATAATTAAAACTATAACTGAAATCGTTTTTTTAATTACTTTATCTATTTCTTCAACGTTTACATGATGAAATCGACTCATTTTAACTAATTTTGACGTTTCTTATTGACAATACAAACAAACAGGTTCGATTGTTCTGTGTTTGGAAGTAAGTGGAAATACTACGTTGTGTAAGCAATGTGAAATTTTCGCTCTTTTTTTTACTTTTAACGTTTCTTATGGGAAAATTTATACATGAGTGAAATATTCACTTATAATATCACAAGGGCTTAAATTATTTGCGGAAATTTTCTTGAGGGCACGAATATTTTGAAAATTATACCGAGTCGCGAAGGGACGAGGGATAATTTTCTTTAAATATTAGTGCCCGAAAGAAAATTTCCAGGAATAATTTAAGTTTACGTGGTATTCGGTAAGAAAATTTCACACTATAATTTGAAAAAATTATTAATCCAATCTGACATTTTACATTAATTTCACTGCTTGTCAAGTTGGCCAGGGTATTGTTGTTTTTGACATATGTTGATTTATTATGTTAACTATTTGCCTCTTACATCACTTAAGACACTTTGTATTTCGTAAATATAAAAAGATCAAATTGTTCTATCTAAAAATATCCTAGCAAAGAGCTGCATTTTAAACCAATTAATAAATTGCTATATCTTCGGTAAGCAATAAAGGCACATTGTCGCAAATTATTAAAATTAGAGACCAACAAATACAGTCAGCAGGGCTACAATTAACAAATCAATAATTTATTACACAAATTAAAATAAAAGTCAAACAATATTAATATTTGTTACATTTTCCCTTTTTAAAAGGTGAAATTTAAAAAACTATACCATTTTGTGGAAAGACGAACATGTGATTATGTTCATCTTTCCACAAAATGGTATAGTTTTTTAAATTTCACCCTTTAATAAGGGAAAATGTAACAAATATTAATGTTGTTTGACTTTTATTTTAATTTGTGTAATAATGTGATATTTTATTGAAGCCCTCTACATGTTTTGTTGGCTCAATTTCTGCGGCCCTGCTTGACGACGAATAGCACTGATGATGGTTTTACCGAAAGCGCTCTGCTAGAATTTTTTAATAAAAATTTGCACGAAATACAAAGTCTCTTCATTCCCTAAATTCTTACGTGCACACAGCCACAACCAAGTTTCATATGTTGATTTGTCATTTTTGTTTAACCGGTTCTGTCACAAAGCTTAATAATTACTAGTTTAAAACGTATGTACGTTTAGTTTAATAAGTGTATAGCGAAATGTCGCGATTTGGTAAAGAAAATCAACAAGTAATTAGATAATAAATTCAAAATATAGCACCCGGTAACACCAGGTAACACCCGAAAATCAAAATCAAGTGTATGGAAACAGTTCGTTGAATTTTGTGACGAAAAGTTGCATAATATTCATGAGTGTATGAGTGTAGTACAGCTGGCTACTATACTGGAGGACTACGCATTTAATATGAAAAAGAAAAATTTTGAAGATTATAAGGAAATTGTAGTCAAAGTGTTGTGGAACTCTACTGCCAAGCAGTTACAAGAAATTTATTACGAAAAGTATAAAATAAAATTTAATCCGTTTTCTGTTGTGGAATTTGCGACCGTCAGAGCTGCACGCGATGCTAATCGCAAAAAATTACAGAGACAGCCATTAAAAAGAAAAGCAAGTGCTGCAGCTTTAACCAGTGACGAATACAAAAAAAATTATTGAAATGTGGGATGAAAATACTCCAGATGGATTGCAGCGTAAATTTTTTCACATAGTTTTACATGAGCTGGCATGGAGAGGAGGAGAAGAATATTCTGCGTGTATCCATTAATTCAAAGAAGAAACTGATAATTTCGGAAACCCAAAAGGTCGGATAGAATATAATCCAATATTCTCTAAAAACTGTCGGATAGTAAATGGTTGATTACAAATTTCGAGAATCCACAAATGTGTCCGGTTCGTTTGTTTAAGAAGTTGATGGAAAAAAGGGGAAATCTTATTCAGACCGACAGATTATTTTTAACACCAAATCCGTACTGGAGTCAAGCCAATTCGAAAGGATGGTACAAGAATAGCCCAGTTGGTAAGAACATTGTATCTTCATGGTTTAAATCAGCAACCTCTGATATAGGAATTGACAGTAAAAAAGTAAAAATAACTAATCATTCTGCCAGAGCAACAGCTCTTTAGAATTTATCCAAGGAAGGAGTTGATGAACAACAGCTCATTAAAATTACTGGACACAGTAATACTCAGTCAATCAGACCTTACTTACAATTGGACGTTGAACATCATCATCAGATGATTGAATCCATGAGGAGAACTTCATCAAGTACTAGCAATTTAAATCATGATCAGAGCACAATGCAAAATAAAACAGAAAGTACCCAGATTCAAACCACCAATTCAAGCCAGTCCACAAACATTTATAATAATTGTGTTTTTAATATTAATAAAACCTATAATAATTAAATGTATTTCGTTATTATTTTGCTTATTAGTCGATATCATTAGAGATTTGCTAATGAAGATATTAGTTCAACATGAAATAAATTTAAAAAAATCATATAGGTAAGTATATCCACCATATTTCGTTAAATAAAAAAAAAACAACTTTAGTTAAACCAAATACTGAAATTAGATGGGTACTAGCTCAGTCTATCGCCATTTAGTAATTTTAGTTAACTAAAGGTGGTAGAAATATTTTTTTAAAGTAACATGACGCAATTTCGAAGAAATTCATATGTAGGTATATCTAGCATATTTCGTTAAAAAAAACTTTAGTTACACCAAATGCTAAAATTCAGATGGGTAGTATTTCGATATATTGTCCTTTGGTAATTTTAAGTCACTAAAAAAAATAGAAATGTATGTTTTACAAGTAACATAATGCAATTTTAAAGAAATTCGTATGTAGGTATATCCACCATATTTCGTGAAATAAAAAATATTACCAACTTTAGTTACACCAAATGCTACAACTTAGTTGGGTATTAGTTCAGTATATCGCCCTTTCATAATTTTAGGTCACTAAAGGTGGTAGAAATGTATTTTTTGTTAAAGTAATCCATTACACTTCTTATGTAAAAATATAATATTAATATGGTTTGTTGCAGTAGGTGGCCGTGATATAGGCGGCCATGCTTTTGACAGATGAGGTTTATATTGGTAAATTACATTGAGTTACTGTATAGTAAACCAGCAAACAAAGATATTCTTTTGTAAAACATTTCTTGTAAGCATTTGCGTTAAACAATTTAAGAAAAATGGAATGCTTTGAAAAGAACAATTTATGTAAATACTGCAAAGAGTTGAGTCAAGTGCAAATATGTCATCCAAAATTAATATATTTAACGAATTTAATGGAAGATTGCGACCAGGAAGCGTTAGAGTCGAATGGTTTGTTTACGAAAATCCAAGAAAGTCTGCTGCAGATGTCAAGTAAATATGGCCTTTTGCGTAAAAGAGATTTAAACAAAATTGTTTTCAAATATTACATATATGTCTTAAAACACAGACATCTAATTAATTTGTCACCTTCCTATTTACCATTAAGAAGAGAGAATGGGTTAGAATTCAAGCAACTCCTACGTTTTTTGAAATATAAATTGTTAATGTATAATAATTAAACAAATTTGTGTTTTCTGTTTAATGAAACTTTATAGGGAATAATAAATAATAATGTTAATTCTTATATCATTATTCACAGGTATATTTACATTATTTAATGGTTGTAGATCATATGTTTACCTTTTCAACTGTCAAAAAATTTCCACGTAAATATCGTGGAGCCACAAAAAAAATTCCGGAAAGGCATCTTATTGGTTAAAAAGTAGAGGTGTGAAATTTTCGTTAAAATAACCTAAAAAGGGTGTTTTATGCATTTTTAGGGGTGATGCCAGAATTTTCGAGTTGCGGGACCTCGAAATTCGGAATCAACATCCCAAGAAACGTACCCTGAAGGTAGTCTCCACTTGCAGCGAAGTTGGGCGGGCACCCAGGACCCGCGTTTTGAATGGACTATAGCTCGAGCGTAGCTCAACGTTAAAAATACAAAATACATGCAAAATAAATACTATTTAAAGTCTCGAATACCATTGAATAAATATTTAATAACAAAGTTCACTATGTGATTTTCATTGGTGTTGGTTAGTGCAACTGGAATAACAAAACATTTTTATGTTTATTTTATGTTATTTGTGGCACGAAACACGAAACAATCTCGTGAAGTCTATTTTTACCAAAGTATTAAAATAAATAACTGTTATTTGAGTTGACTTATCATTAATGTTTAAAATACTGGTAAACAGATTGAATATTTTTAAGACCCATAACTAACAGCCCCAAGGCCCAATCGAATTATTTTAAAACTATAAAACTCATTTAATTACCATGAAAACTGACAAAATAAAACGGTCGGTTTAGACGACAAAGAAACAATAAAAAATAGATTTTTTTACTTAAAATGTGTGACAAATAAAACACTACATACCATCTATGAAAAAATGACGTCAGGATATATTTCTTTATACACTGTGTTTAAAAAGTCCCGGACACCCTCGATATTTCTAAAACGCTGCCTCTGACCAAAAAATATTTTAGATAAAAGTTATAGATCTTTGTTATATTTGTCTTTAAAAAAATATTGCAAGAATACAGGGTGCTTCACAAACACGGAATAAACCGATGTTTTGTTTTTTTAAATGAAATAGTATTATTTTAAAATCACTTTTAAGTCCTATACCTAAATCGATCAGTTAAAAGATATGAGGTAACTTTTATTAGAATAATAAATACAGTAATTATAAAAAAAACTCATTTAATTAAGTGCTGAAAATGGCCTCCCTGAACAACTTGGCAATGCCCCAAGTTGTAATAAAATTTATTAATAACATTTTGGAGCATAACTGGAGTTATCAATTCACATTAATTTGGTCCTAATCCTATCTTTAAGTATATCAATATTTTCCAGTTTTATTGTAAACACTTTATTTTTAAATGATCCCAAAGGAAATAGTCCAAGGGCATAAGGTCAGGGGACCTCGCTGGTCATTCTATTTCACCTCTTTTGCCGATCCACCTATTAGGGAAAGTAGCTCTAAAAATGTCCTTACTTTTATACTGAATTTAAATTTCCCTCAACAAAAAATGGGCTTATTATTTGGTTTTGAATTATACCTGCCCAAACGTTGACTTTCTCAGAATTTGATGGAGCTCTGGGTGTGCGATTCTCTTATCCAGTGAGGTTTCTCATCTGCCCACAATTATATCAGTTAACTGTGCCGTTAAGCATAAAAGTTGATTTGTCAAAAAAATATTACTGAAAAAATTCCGATTTCGTTCCCATTTTTACAACATAACTTCACAAAATTCAATTCGGCGATCAAAATCATCCTTAAATAGTTCTTGCACTAATGTAATTTTGTAGGGATTAAATTTGTCAGATATAAGGAAATCCTTACAGATATAAAACCAACATCGGATTGAGAAGCCACTTTTCGTAATGACAGATTTGGTTCTTCTACAAAATGCTGCACAATTTCCAAACTTTTTTTCATTACTAACCGTTCTTAGTCTTCCGGAGCGTTGGCGATCTTTGCAAGTACCAGTTTGGGCAAACCTCTGAATAGTCCTGATCACTGTAGATTTGGAAATAGGAGGGCGGTCCGGAAACGAATCAATATAAAAAGATGTTTTGTTTCATTAAAGGATCGTTGGCGATCTCCGAATCCTCTGATCATCAAAAGGGTAATGCGTTCTCTTTCAGTAAGGGACATAATTTAAAACAAATAATAAATTCAAGTAATAAAGTTACTTTATTTGGCAGTGTCAAAAGTATCTGTCATGTAAATGTTGTTAGTGTCTTACAGGTAAAAAGGTGAAATAATAGATAATCTGGAAGCAAAATTCAAAAATCTTTATAAAATTACCTCATATCTTTTTAACTAATGGATTTAGGTATAGGATATGAAAGAGGAACCAGGACTTAAATTTTGCGTAAATTCAGAAAGTAAATTGAAAATAATACTATTTCATTTAAAAAAACACAACATCGGTTTTTTTTTATCTTGGGACAGTCCACGAAGGCTGATGCCTAAGTACTAACGTACCGTGGGTGCCTTAAGTGTGGTGAGAGGGAGTTTGTTCACACGGGACTTAAATATTTGGAGATTGGGAGGAGAAGTAAAAGCTTCTGCGGGCAGCAGGTTCCACAGTCTTGACACTCTAGGAATAAAGGAACGAAGAAAGCGGGAAGTTCGGGGCCTCTCTAACTGAACTGTAAAAGGATGCATAAAAGTTGCACTACGGGTTGCTCTGTTGGGAGCTGCCAGAGAAGGAATTATACTGGCCAACTCCTCTAAGCAGAAGCCGTGAAAATACCTATAGAAGAGCGCCAGATCCCCTACAGCTCGACGGTGGGCAAGAGGAGGAAGCCTTTCTGTGAGTGTTGGATCATTAATAAGACGAACGGCTCTTCTTTGAATGGAGTCCAGGATGCTAAGTGTTGTAGGGGACGCCATTCCCAGACATGAGAACAATATTCTAAAGAGGGTCTAATTTGAGATACATACAGAGTGTACAGATTGGAAGAAGAGAAATATTTTCTGGCTCGGAAGAGGAATCCAAGCTTTTTTGAAGCTGCCGAGGCTATGGATGTAATGTGTTTGTGCCAGTTAAGGTTATTCTCAAAAGTAACGCCAACAAGATTAAACGACTTTTTGTTCTGCAGAACTTGGCCGCTCATATGTAAGGGATGAGCATTTGCAGACTTTTTTCGCGACAGCGAACATGACTGTGTTTTCGATGCATTAAACTGAACAAGATTTTTGGCGCCCCACTCCAAAATAAGTTTGAGGTCTTGTAAAAGAGATATCTGCATTGACCTGCGCTTGTTTTCCAAATCAGAATCACACGGTGGCTTATGAAATTGAATACTAGAGTGGAGGGTACTATCGTCAGCAAAACTATGAATGGGATTGATTGTGGAAGAGAGAAGATCGTTAATGTGTAGAAGAAACAGCGTGGGTGCCAGCACTGAGCCCTGGGGCACCCCGGCATTAATTTGGTAGAAACTGGAGGAATGACCATCTACACTAACTGATATACGTCGATTAGAAAGGAAACTGGAAAGCCAAGAGCAAAGCTTAGGTGGAAGACCGTAAGAAGGAAGTTTGTTAAGAAGCCCATCATGCCAGACCTGATCGAAAGCTTTGGATATGTCAAGAGCAACGATCTGGGATTCACCAAGAAACTCAAGGGACTTGTTCCAGTTGTGTGAGACAAAGGAAAGAAGATCAGCTGTGGATCTACTGTGACGGAATCCATATTGTCTATCATGTAAGATCTTATGTTTTTCCAGATACTTTAAGATTTGGGAATTAATGAATTTTTCCATTACTTTGCAAACAACTGAAAGAAGAGATATAGGTCTATAGTTGGAAGGGAGAGTTTTGGATCCTTTTTTGGGGACAGGTTGCACACGCGCAGCTTTCCAACTCTCCGGGAAAATGCCCGTGTCGTAAGAGATTCGAAAGAGGCGAGTTAGATGGGTGCAAGCTCGGGAGCACATTTTTTTAAGACGATTGCTGGTATGCCATCCAGCCCAGACGATTTTTTAGTATTAAGAGAAGAAAGAAGACGCTTGATCTGTTTGACTTTAAAAATTATATCGGACATTTTATGAGAAACAGAGGCAACTGTTGGCAGAGGAAGATTAATAGGAGGAACAAGCGTAGAATTGGCAGCAAATTGTTTGCAAATAGTTCGGCTTTTCCTTTGGAGGTAGAGACAATTCCATCTTCAGAAATTAGGGTGGAAAAAAAAAAAAAAAAAAAAAAAAAAAAAAAAAAAAAAAAAAAAAAAAAAAAAAAAAAAAAAAAAAAAAAAAAAAAAAAAAAAAAAAAAAAAAAAAAAAAAAAAAAAAAAAAAAAAAAAAAAAAAAAAAAAAAAAAAAAAAAAAAAAAAAAAAACAAGCGTAGAATTGGCAGCAAATTGTTTGCAAATAGTTCGGCTTTTCCTTTGGAGGTAGAGACAATTCAAAGGGTGAAATTTGTGCAAAAGAATTTGACTAATATTTTTGGCAAGGACAGAAAGCTTTACTGCCATTCGAGCAAGATAGAACTTTATCTTTTATCCGATTGTTAAAACGGTCTTTTGCTTCTGAGATGGTTTGATTATACTGATTTCTTGCTTCGATGTCTAGCCTGACGATTTCATTTTAAAAATGGGCTTTAATTTTAAAGAGTCTGTTTGGACAGGGTTTTTAAAAAAGTTGTGGGGTTATGGAGGATTGAAAACAGGTTGAGAGTTAGTTAGGTTCATTTTGTGAGGAAATATAGGTCTCAATGCCTAGATGAATTGTTTCTGGAAATTTGTTTGCATATTTCAAAGAAGGAAAAAAAAAGAGAAAGGAAAACAAAAAGAAAGAAGAGGAAGAAGGAAAACTAAAAGAGAAAGAAGGAGGAGGAAGAAGGAAAACTGACTTACTGCCCAGAACTCGAAACGTACTAAGACTTCACGAGTCCTTTAAAGGGCAAGTGGGGTGGTACCGCCTCAGGCGAGGAAAGCTTCTCTACCACCTACCTTTATATTTATTTCGTGTTCGTGAAGCACCCTGTATATTTTTTTTCTGAGGCAAATATAGTAATGATCTAAATCTTTCTCTGAAATATTTTTTAATCAGAAGCGGCGTTTTCGAAATATCGAAGGGGTCCGGGACTTTTTGAACACAGTGTATACTGATTAATATATGCCTTAATTTCATGTATCATAGAATTAAACAAAGCTTGTTCTCGAGATAAAAATTAGTCAAAATCGAACTCTGTTTATCTTATATCGGTCATAATATGTAAAATAATAGTATTATATTATAGAAATATCTCAAATCAATGTTTGGTTTATATAACGGTAGTGCCATTTAAAATTTGAAAGTAGCGTCATTGTCGGTCAAACCGAAAGTGATCAAATTAAGTGAATAAGTCAAACAATGCATTTTTGTGTTAAATACTGACATACCAATGTGGTAACGGATTCTCGGGTGACTCGACTGTTATTTTGTCTTAAAGGACACACTTTTGTGGTTGACGTTTTAATGACATCTCAGTCATCTTCTTCTGAACTCTAATAGACGGTGTCTGGTGACACCGTTCCATTTACATTTGGCAAAAAGTAAAAAAAAACTACTTCAAACATTACGGTAAACAAGCGATCTCGCTCTTGCAGTGGCGTTCAAACAAGCCGTAAAAATACGAACGCCTAACGCGGTATATTTCCCTTAGCCTGCTTCGACCGTCCACTACTCTGCCCCAAGATCGAAATAACGCGTGATGAACAATGTTCGAGGTCGTTTTTCACACCTTTTATTTAACTTATATGGAAATCAAAGATAGACAAATTATAAAATAAAATATGACGTAAAATAATAGTTACTACGCTGAACCGTCCAAAATATCATTGCAAAATATTTAAACTTTGATTTTGAAAATATCACACCTCGGACAGTGTACACCTTTAACCTGTTTAAACAATACGTTAAGGGTGGGGGGGAGGGGTGTAGAGGATTGTGATATGTGTGACAAGGGATATGGGGGGTCATCAGCTTTGTGGCATCACATGTAAAAATCAAAATTATTAAAACGCAAAACTTAACTTAAAGGGGGAAGGGATCTCACAAATGTGACGAGTTGTGACAGGGACGAATTATGAAGTTCGTGTGACATAATTTATGGATGGCCCCTAATCATTTTTCCGAAGATCAGCTTTCCAACTTTAAAAGGGTCCAAGTTATGAATTTATTAAAAATTTGTCAATTTTAGAGTTTCTTACGACTTTTCCCTGCGAAAAATGCATTAATAAGGATTAGCAAGCAAACCATTTTGTTTGTCTTTTGATTCTTTATAAAAGTCCTATTGACAATATCGCAATTAAATTAAAATAAATTAAAAATTTTCGCTCTATAAGACAAAATGGTTATTTTTGACAGTTTTTTCATATAAAAAAAGCTTAGATTTCAATTATCAAAAAAACCTCCATAGGCTTTGCTATATTTATTTTTAGTTATTAGAGATCCTAAGAAACATCTCAAGAAGTAATAATTATTAAATACAAACATGTGTGGCGTCAGTCTGGTGGATAAATACAAATGATAACAGGGCAAATGCTGTATTTAAAGAGCTTGAAAAGTATGTAAGTGCAAACGAGTTCAGACTTTTCTTTTATAGGAGTAAATAAATTGCAAAAACATATTAATAAGTTTACATTGAGTGGCAACATAAGCTAAAAAGCCAAGCCAATCTGGTAGATTGGATTGAACTAATTTTAAATATATTATATGTAGTTTTAGTTCAGTAAAATTATACTTTATTGGTATTGTACTAAATTGCTGCCCTATTAAACAGTAATGGTTGTTTTATTTTCTACAATTTGTACAACAAACAGTTTTCCGGAGGGCGGAGAAATCCTCTACTGGGTATAGCCAAAAATGTTATATATTCCCCATCGATCATTGGTACAGCAGCCTTTCTCGAAACTCAGTAAAAGTGAAATGTTATATTCCTACTAAAACATCTGTAGAAAAAATAAAGTAAGACATTTGTTCAGTAATATTAAACAGAAAATTTTATACCAGTCATTTTCAGCCAATCAGATGCATTGTTACTATGGTAACCAGCAAATTTTCTGAAAATTTTTCATCTGAATGAGCATGTAGACGTAAAATTAATAAGTGAAAATATCCCGGCACATGACCGCTATCATATAATTAAACAATAATATTAAAATAATATTGACTATTTTTTATTTACTTACTTTATAAGTTGGAAATATTACAACAATTTATTAAGGTGTGCATTCTATAATATCATTAATTAATTTCAAATTCTTTTTTTCATATTTCAAATCGCAAAACTCGATTTTCCACCACCTTCTGGGGGTAGTTTTGGTCCCAGAGGGTGAATTTCAGTAGGGAAAAATCTTTTCGACCACTAATTAAGGTCTAGCGTTGAAAAGTACATTGGAACGCCATGGTTGATCATCTGGTATCCAGAGATCCACCTTCCACCCCTTGCATGGGGTAGTTTCCAGCCTCTGGGGCCAATCCTAGACATCCAGGGCCTTTTTTCAGGCCGGACTCGGCGTCGAAAAATACATGGAAATGTCATGGATCTCAACCTTTTTTTTGTGGGACTGTGTTATTGACCTTTTCATGTTAGTGGGCTACAAGACTCACTTAAGAGATAAAACCACTTCCCATTTTTTTCTTTAGACTAATCTTCAACTCAAATCTATTTTGTTTTCATACATAATATGGATATAACATAATTTAAAGCGTCTAAACACTATGTGTTATATACTATAGGTTGTTTTACAAAAAAAATCAGGTAGTATGAATAATTGATAAACCAAAGCTTTATGTAAGAAAAAACATACAAAAAAGATTTTTTTAAACTATTAAATCCATTTATAATCATTTACATCTTAAATAATACTCTTTCTTGAATCTTTTTTTATGTCGTAATTTTTTTTTAATTTTTATTCTTTACACTTTCTCGTATAGTTTTAAGCAAAGTATTAAAGGCAAAAATAAATCGTATATCAATAATATAAATTAAAGATTTGTAGTCCATCAAGCAAGCCAGAATCTCAGGATACGCCTCGTGGCTGAGAAAACAGACACAATCAGTTTAAATTAAACGTTATTACTTGATTTAATAGGACATAACAGCCTACGTCAAATGATTTTAAATCTTTCCAGAAGCATTTATCACGAATTTTTGCCGCTGTCGTTCTTAATTTGGTTTACGAGGTGAACAAAATAAGACTTGCAGCAAGTAGAGAGACGTGTTTCTCGGAGCGTTAAAACTGAATAATTGAATTAAACCGTTGTTTACCTGTAAGGTAGTATATACTCTGCAATAACGATTAAACAATATTTTAATCATTTACTATCTGGATACGGAAGTTTTACAAACAACGTTACTTTTAATTTAGCTACATTAAATTGAAATCAACGGTTTAGAACGGGGTTTTCCAATCTTTACTTCGCCAAGCCTCCCCGAACCAAAAAAAAAAAAATTGCATGCCTTCCTTAATTAAGTTTCAACAAAAAAAAGGAACACATTTTTTCTAAGAACTAAATTATTTATTTGAATTTTAAATAGATACTATACAAATACAATATATTTATTTATTATGGATCTTTAATCGAAGAGTAGGTACACTATTAATCATTAATTACTTTTACATTTACATTTCTTCGTTTTCTTTTAATCACACGTATTATTTTATTATTATTTCTTATTTATTTTAATTATATTTTTATAATAAGATAATGTCTTACAATTTTTAAAGTAATTTTTAAACAAATAAATAAAAACCTTTAAAGTACTAATGAGATACTCGAGCTTGCATGCACTGTACCAGTTGGTCGATTCTGGGTTCAGTCTTTGCTAAAGCTATGGTTAAATCGCTATCGACGGCAAGGCGATTTTGCTGTTTAGTTTTTATTAAAACTAGAGCTGAAAAATCTGTCTCGCCTAAATAAGATTAACAAGGAATTATTTGATCCAAAATTTCATGTCAAGAGATGAAAGTCGTCTTGCAAGGTCGAGTCAGCCTTCATTTCTAGAAATTCTTTAGGTAATTGTAAGACATTGACAACAAATGGGTTTCTGGTCATGTGTCATATTGGTGACTCGGAATTAACATCTCGATATTATCGTTGAAATTTGTTTTCCAACGCTTGCAAGTGAGTTTCTATTTTGGATTTTAAATTTTTATCCAGTTTTTGATTCTTAATTGCTTCGGATAGTGTCTTGAAACGAAACTTGTTTTTTTGCGAACAAACTATTGACAGAAGCGAGTACGGCACGCAATTGTTTTATGAGTAAAAGATGGAAGCGGGAAGGTGGGGAGGAGTGCGCATCACACGTCGTGTTGTGACTTGTCGAAAGTTATATAGCAGCGATTGAATGGAAATTCGGAATAGTTCATTTACCTAAGCGTTAAATAGATTTTTTTTTTGAAAATGCAAACGTACCATTACGCCCCCCGACATTTCTCTGAGCCCCTAGGGGGGCGTGTTCCCCTGGTTGGGAAGTCCTGGTTTAAAATATAATGAATAAGATGGATTTTGATTAAACACAATATGTCTCTTGCACATGTTTGACTAAAAATAACCTTTTATACCTAAGTAACACTTCTGCCAAATATTTTTTTATTACGAAACTTTATAACAGAGCTAAGAGCGTTTTAAATTTAAATATAAAACTTCCGCACCAAAACAACATCCGGGTATTTAACGCCCGTTGCAACTGTGACGCCACAAGGCACCAAAAAATATGTGCAAGTGGCCTTTTTTATCATGCAGACGGCAGCGATGCCACATTTTATTTAGGGAATCTTCCAAATGTTAAAAATTAAAATCTACTAAAAAAATTTCTTTGATGTGATGCACTTCTCATTCTGTTCCTATTTATAGGAATTAATAGGCTAAAACAGGAACTCTAACCTTAAATGGGTTTTATTGTTTCATACGTTCAGTTGACCCTAAAATATGGAAAAGAGCGGACTGCTACCGTTTAACGGGATGCATTTTTGAAATAGGGGTGAGTTTGTCCACTTTTCAGTGTTTTATTTTAACTCAAATTTTAAGCACTTTTTCTAAACATGCGTTAACAAAAGAGTTATTCAAAATTAAATTTTCTATTAAAAGTCAAGAAAAAAATTTTAGGCCAAAATATATATTTAAAAAAACGAAGCAAAACAAAAGTAAAAAATGCAATTTTTTTATTTTTTAAAATTTTGCCCCATCACTTTTTTTTCCACGTGAATTTAGGTCTAGGTATTGGTCAAGGTTTGGCTGAAGGGTAGCGCGCCCTACCAAACCTTGAATTTACAAAATTAAAGAGTTGGAGGGGGCCGTTACCATTCCTTGAAAAAAAACCTGAAAATTGGGTTTTTTTGATTATAACTCGAAAAATATTGCATTTAGTCTAGTAACTGAAGACCTGAAAGTTGTAAATAAATCTGTACAGTTTTTATTTGTGGCGCAATTTTTAGGTCTTCTCGGATGCTTTTGAGCGAGAAAAAGTTTATCACGATTTCGACGTGGGAACCCGCTGAAAATGGTCCCCCAAAGTCCCAAAAATGAGTTGCCCGCGAATATCTACCAAAATATGCGAATTAGAGAATTTTTGTTTAGACAAAAAATGAAGATCACCTCAAAATTTACAAAAATGGTCCTTATTATTTTTTTCGCAACAACCATATTTTTTGCAAAAATCCTTCACATTCCACACTGGATAGATGTGGTAGGAGGCTAAAAAATGCAGATGGGCAAAACAATTTTTTATCAAAACGCAAGAAAGATGGGGAAGGAAATTTTCTGGGATCATTAAACACTTGCTAAGGTCTCATTATAAAAAAGAACTGTTAATTAATAACAAACCATTTTTTCAAAAAATATCAATAAATTAATGATACTCTTAAAATATTGTGAAAAAAAACTTTGTACGCTTTTTTTTAATATTCTAGAAAAATCAGAATGGACCCAAACTCATATGCAATAATGGATACGGGTTTTCCTATTCCGATGAACTTTGAATGATTAAAAATGTACATTATTGCCCAAGTAATGGAACAATTTGTCCGCCCGATTATAAGTAAATCCATAAAGATAGCGGCATTCTAGCGGTAGAGCGGCAGCTGAAATGAGGGGACTTTTGGGTCCCGTTATCTCGAAAACTATCGATTTAAAAAAAATCTATAAGAATTATTTTTTGGGCCTTAAAGGGCCATTTTTAGCCCTTTCCCACCTGTTAATGTTGATAAACTTTTTTTCACTCGAAAGCATCCCCGAAGACCTAAGAATTGCGCCACAAGGGAAAACTGTACATATTTATTTACAGCTTTGTCCCTGTATTTACTGGACCATAACTTAAATTAAAGATCTTTTAAAAATATATTGTTTCTGTCTTATAAAGTTTCGTGTATCTTTATAGTTTTTAAGATATTGACGTTGTAAATTTAAAAAAAAATCGTTAATATCCGAAATTACGCCTTTTCTCGATTATTTGCTGTTTGACCCCCAATTTTGACTTAAGATTCGTGTTCAGCGAAAAAAATACTCAGAAAATCCTAGTCCGACACCCAACACACACCACTTATTTTTTTTGTGGGCCTGTGTGATAAATTGGTTACAAAGTTTTTAGCGAACACCCCGTATATACATAAAACGACTTTAAATCACTCGGCTGTATAATTTAAACGCATTTTTGCGGTCGTGTCATCTGGAGTTACGACTGGCGATTTACTTTGAAGTTTTGGTGTTGCATTTGTTTCTTGCCTGCCATAGAAAACGTGAATGGCGTTTAAAATAACATGCAAGACGTTGACTTAGACCACCATGTTGTTTACAGTTATGGCACGAACATGTAATACGTTTATTTCTTCTGTCTGGAAGAAGGTGGTTCAACCTATAACATTATTATTTACTGCAGTATAAAGTCATTTTCAGCTACCTATTAAGCTAATTAATAATAAAATATAAATAACTCAGGCCCAACAAAAAAAATAAGTGGTGTGTACTGGGTGTCGTACTAGGATTTTCTGGCGTATTTTTTTCCACTAAACACGAATCTAAAGTCAAAATTGAGGGTTGGACAGCAAAAAATCGAGAAAAGGCGTAATTTTAGATATTAACGATTTTTTTTTAATTTAAATCGTCAATATCTTAAAAACTATAAAAGATATACGAAACTTTGTACGACATAAACTATGTGTTTTAAATTTAAGTCACATAACCTTTTATCTAAATGCAATATTTTTGAAGTTATAATTAAAAAACCGAATTTTCATGATTTTTAAGGTATACCTTTGAAAATAGTTTTTTTTATTTTTGGATTTTTTTACAAATTTTGAGTGTTTTGGGATTTAAATAAATAAAATAAATGATTTATTACAAAAAAAATCACAATAATTAAAAAAAATCTATTGGGACTGAAATTTTTTGTCAAAATTACATTTTCGTTTATATCTTCTTTATAATTTTTATTATTAAAAATGTTTATATAACTTTTTATATAGGCAATTTAAAAAGCTCCCTTTTTTGTATTACGAAATTTTTTGTATCTTTTATAGTTTATACAGTATGTCCACGGAAAAGGTGTTGAATAGGAAAAACTTTTTTATTTTTGATTTTATCGAAAAAAGCTACTCCTGATAAAAAATTTTGCTACTTCTTAGAGTAAGATTGGGATAGAAACATTTAACATATTTTATACGCGGTGTTCAGAAAATTGAGAAAACTTAAAATGGTACAAGAGTAAAGTGCATTTATTTAAGAAGATATGAAAATAAGTTAGGTACTAGGAAAAGTTGTTTAAAATTAAAAGGTAGTCTCTAATACCAATTTTCGAAAAAATCGGCCTACTTTTATTTATTTGTAATTAAATTTATTTTAATACCAAAATAAATTTGTATTATCAATTTTATCAAATTTTTTGCTGTAAAGTAAGCATTTAAAGCTGACGAGACTACGGCTAATGAATTATAAAAGCGAAGTGTCAATAAAGCTTGTCACTATCGACGCCTACTAATACAAAAATGAGTTGGTAATTTGGAATTAGTTAATTGATATTAAAATAATTTTCATCACAAATTAATAATGGTAGGCCGATTTTTTTGAAAATTGGTATTAGGAACTATCTTTTACTTTTGAAGAACTTTTCCTAGTAACTTATTTTCATATCTTCTCAAATAAATGCACTTTACTCTTGTACCATTTTAAGTTTTTTCAATTTTCTGAACACCGCGTATAAAATATGTTAAATGTTTTTATCCCAATCCTACTTTAAGAAGTAGCAAATTTTTTAATTAAGAGTAGCTTTTTTTGATAAAATCAAAAAATAAAAAAGTTCTTCCTCTTCAACACCTTTTCCGTGAACATACTGTATAGTCGTAGTCCAAACATTCCGTGGTAGCAGGTTTCTGCCGGTAAATGTACCGAGTCGGTTTTTTGGTAGATCTGTGTTATATTTTTTTATTATAACAATTTAAAAATAATTCATCCTTTCAAAAATAAAACTTAATACTTTTTGCATTCGGTAGTAGCATCCTGGAAAGATAAAAGACTTAAGTCGTTACAACATTGTCTAAAAATTTTTACATTCACCCATTCTTCTCTGTCTGATGGTATGCGAGATTCAAATAGGGTATATCACTTACTAATATGGGACACAATTTATAAAGTTAGACGTGAAAAACATTTCGAATGGCATAAAAAGCATCCAATAAACCAGAAATCAACGAAGATATTATAAAGAAAATAACTAAAACAAGAAAATGATCTTAAAATTAAAATTTAAGTAAGAGACAATTTTTGAAGAAACATAAAAGAAATAAAATAATTCAGTCAAAGACAATAAAATAATGCGGTAGCTATTTTAGTAGTCTGTTATTTAATATTTCGTAAAACAACCCGGACGAAAAATTTAAAATTAGTTACGTATAACCAAAGATAATACTACTACGGATAAGATAAACCATTCAATGCTATATTTTTGATACCCCTAATGGACTTTGGCTAACGCGAGCCGATGTCCATCGAGAGATTTTCGCGCTATGCATTTCAATCCTTGAACGAAAGTTAAACAGTGTTGCCGGCAGGCCTTTACTATTGGCGTGATGAAACGCGACTAGAAAATACACAACCCGTTTAGCCGCCCGCTTTCGCTACTTCGTATTCCGAATAAGGTACAAGCGACAGACATTGGCAACGTCGCACATGGTTTCGTACCTGGTTTCGCTGGGACAGGGTTACCGACTTAATTTTATTCGCATTTACGGAAGCATTGATATCTCCGAACTGATTCAGAGCGCCCCATTTAAATGAACCATCTATCCGTAGTAGTATTATCTTTGGTATAACCTTAAATTCACTTAAGAGTCCATTCGCGCCGCGATAATTGGATCCAGTTTGGGGTTCGGGGCATAATGTTTTTCTCAAAAAGGGTATAAGTTATCGATAATTTTCAAAAACTATATGAAAGCCAACACCTAAATCTAGGCTTCTACTGTCATAGTTTTTAAATCTGGATTTAGTTTTTAATATTTTCTTGGGTGAAAGTCACCCTAAAATCGGTTATGTTTAGATACTGTTTTCTCTTAACTCGACTCATATTTTAAAAATCCGTTACAGCAGAGGCATAGATTATTTCCTTACCTTTAAAATGGTGTTTAATTTGTGTCATTTAAGTGAAAAATAGTTACCGAAAAACGTTATCTCCTGTAGGCTTGCAGTCGGAAACAACATCGCATCGATACACCAAATTTGGAAGAACCTAAATAAAATATAATATTTTTAATGCGGCTATACGAAAGTTGTGGTAGTGGGAGTTTGTTAGTCTCCGCCCACCGCCTGCGCGACCTTTCGCCCGACCCCTAAGGTGTAGCGTAAATGCATTCTTAAAAATTATTCTTAAAGGAACTTGGGTTTTGGTTAGTTCTGGTTAGGGGTTCCAATTAAATAAAATCGAATATTTATTTAAATAAAAACATAACTTGTTTTTGATTAATCAAATTTATTCCAAGTTAAAGACCTGCACTGTATATGCATAAGAGCCAGAAGTTTTATTTTTTTAAATATCTATATAATTTTTTTCATTTAACCTTTACATAAATTTAAACTTGGATTTAAAAAGACATCACAAATAAAACTGATGATATCCATTACTGTTTTTTATATTGTACTTCAAAATGTACGATTAAATATTTATCAAAGTATCACATTAACCTATTTTTTATTTATTTATGCATACACAATAAGTCGGGACAAAATATATGAATTGCTTTTTTCCCATAAAATGTAGAGACAGCGGTTTCAGTATGATGAAAAAACCAAAAGCATTCACATCCGGTTTATGGAGCCACTTCAGGTCTAAATTTCATAAAAGTATATTAAAAAAATTGTACTTATATATGTTTAAAACCTTTAATTATAAAAGTGCCAGTGGTATTACACCTTTTTAGTTTTATGTTTCCCTTACCGAGCAATCATTTAGTTTTCGCGCCATGTCCTAATATTTACTTTAAATATTAGGACTATTAGGACTCTTTATACTGCAATAATGGTCTCACACTTCGAGTATATACCTTATAGAGGCCGTCTTGCCGCTCGACCGTGCCAACAAAGAGAAAGGAGAATATCAGTATATCCTCTGTCTCTCGCTGCCCGAGCGTTATTGGTAGGCGGGGAGGAGTGTGTACCTCTCCCACTAATCAGCACGCAGAGCGGCGTATATATCCCTTTACTCTGACCAATCAGGCACGTGAAGTGGGAGAAAAAGGTTATACTGCTATTCTTCTTTTCAGTTCAGACGGCCAAGTGACAAGGCTGCCTCTAGTAGGTGTATGCTCAAAGGTCCCACTTTATAGATGTTGCAGGCCCCGACTAATATTTTCTATGCACGCACCTGAGCAATAAGGAGTTATGATTTTATAATTACGAAAATGTAAATGATTATTAGTTTTTTTATCACTGTATAAATTGTGCTTTTACCTCATAGTACGTATTTTTGAATATAATTTTAAGTAGTGACCTGGTAGGAAATATTATTTATAAGCTTACATAAATAGGAACCGCTGCAATTTTAAACGTGTATTGCAGGATGACGCGCGTATTTATAATTTTGGATGCTTATCTTTTAAAATTTTTGACAAACCTTTGAAAATTATGAAATTTTTAAACATTTTGGCATAGGTATAACATGTAAATTTATTTAGAAAAAGATTTACCAATTAATACGACACAAGAGAGTAACATGATGGCTAATACTCGGTATTGGTTGACTTAGCCTGGAGAGGGGTCAAATTCCAGATTCACTCCAGGGTAAAACCCTATACAAAAAATAATAAAACTAACCTAAGTGATAAATCTCTCTTTATAACTAAACAAACACAAGAAGTTTATTACAAAAGGAAAGTAAAACTTTGTATTTCAAAAATTAAGGAATCATGAAAACCATTATGCAACAACAATCTTTTATAATTAAATAACTACTACCTCAAAACTATCCCATTTTTTATCTAAATTTTGTTATACCAATTTTGTCACCTTATTGTTTATATTTCTACCTTATTTAATTTACATTCGTATAGAAACGAAAAATAAAATAATTTAGTATCCCAATATATAAAAAATATATTTTTGTATAAGCAAATGCGTTAAGCAATTAGACATCTAAATGTTGGGTTATCTATGATACAAACAGAATCGGAACATAACACTTACACTGCAGCATGAAGCAAGCAGATTTTTTTACACTAATGGTCTAGTATCATTATCCTGCATTCATTATCGGTACATAACAAAAAAGCTAAAAATCTATTAAAATCTAATAAAAAAAAGTTGTCTACCAAAAATTACGAAAAACTAAAATACATCAACCAATTGGGTAGAAATCTAGTTAACGTGGCAACAAACGCTGTGGGGTCAGATATGAATTTTAAATGATATTTAGGACGAAACCAAATTTTTCCGAGAAAAGATGTTTAGCAGGTGGTTTCTCAATAGGCAAAGGAAGAGATTTAAGGTGTTTTCAATTCAAAATAAAGTTTATGTAAGAGGTATATTAATTATGTGCGGCACGTGACATCCAAATGTCATTTCATCGTTCGTGGATCAACAACAATAATGCCATACCGGGGGACGAATGGAGTAACCCTCATTCAAGCAAGCAATAATGGTAATTTATTGCATTTGGTTAGCGGTTTTCTTTCGTATTTTGTGGTTAGCGAACTTGATTCTTATTGTAATATATTCGCGAGCTTTTTCTTGGATGTTTTTTATTGCCCGGTTAATATTTTACTTGGATTTTTCTTTAAAAGTGGGTTTATTTCTTTGAGGTAAAGTTTTGGTTGTCTTATTGTGCCGTGACTGATTTAAAACACCGATATTTATTGTATGATGCTTTATAACTAAGCAAAAAGTCATTTTGATACAATTTTAAAGCTTTTTTTACCACAAAATTTAATGGTGTTTGACACGTTTGACACAAAACACGAAAAAAAAGGTTGTTGTTGATCCACGAACCTCTGGTGATGTCACGCGCACATGCTCCATTGGGTATGCCTAAAATAGAGACTAAATTGAAGAATAAAATAATATTGATTTGGAATCAAAGAATATTTTAAGAAAAATATTATAGGGTTATAACCTTATTATTGAATGGCTACTGTAAGGTATTCAAATTGTACTTGTTATAAATAAGTATTTGCATACTAATAACCATTAATTTTCTTAAAACACGCATCACTTAGTCGATTATTACTAATTATCATTTACTTCCTGTTTGTTAATAATAGTCTAATGGTACTTTAAAGGAATTTCTATTCTGGATCGCTTTTTAAGCATACAAAATTTAATGATAATAATTAAAGTTACGTTTTAATTTTTGAACAAGAAAAAATATCCCGATATATATATTAACATCAAGCAAACAAAATATTATAGAAAACACTAGTAAACACCAAATGGTGCATTTGGTGTTTACTGGTATTAAATAACGTATTCCGAAGTATTTTTCCCCTGAACACGAATCCTGGGTTACAACTAAAATGTCACTTCACAGAAACTTTCTAACCTCAAAAAACGGGTCTAAAATGCCAAAAACCCACAAAAAAATATCAGCAAAAATACAGAAACAATATTTTTAATTACCAAATGTATATTTATTTAAAAAAGGCCATAAAAAACGAAAATCCACCCACATGATTGAAGTGTCACTTGAGGTTTTTTTCTTACCTCAAAGAACTTATCATTTTCAAAATATGAACCGATTTACGCCAAATTTGGTGTTTCAACAAAAAATTCAACACTGCGAGTCAAATATAACGATCATACATCCAAAAAAATTTTGATTTAAGCCAGATTCAGTACATGCGAGTACTTGAGAGTCGCTGATTACGAATCCGTGGCCGGATTTGCAAAATTCCAAATAGGTTAGAAAGAAATGTCAGTAATGTTTGCACAGCTTTCGTGCGGTGATTTTTTTTTCAAAACCACACAAAATAAAAGTCATACGTCCACTATCTTTAAGTTAATATAAAGATGCGCCATTTTGACAAATAATACATGCAAAAAAACTTTAAACACAGTTAAAACTAAAAAAAAATAGAAAGCAATTTTGATTGCAAGTCAGTTACTAAAAGCAATTTAACTAAACTAGCACTTTACTAGCAATAAATGAAGTCGAATTATTTATGGCTAGGAAAAATGTCTTAGAAATAAGTTTTGAATCATTAAATAAATATACTGTTAAATGCAGTGCAAAGTCATTTTGACAATAGTGAACCTTTGGAAAAGAACTTTTTAATCTATTTTCTTTAATAAAATGCATTTCTTCTTTTACCACGTTGTCTAAAAGGTGCCATAAAATGCAATATCTGCACGTTTGCGCTCTGGAACATCGGTCGCTGAACTGGGGAAAAATAAATTACACATTTAAAATCCTGGTACCGAGTACTTAACCTTCATAGAAGCCTACATGGGTCATCACAAAGTAGGATTTAAATATCAAAAGATGTGATGTATAGAAAGCTAGATATTTCTGAAACTAATTTTTACTCATATCTTAAGATTTAAAATACGTTGATAATTAGAATTTTAACAAATAAATATTCAAAATACTTTATTAACTTAAATGGTAATGAAGACCTAAGTTCAACACATCTTTATTTCTAAATCTTTTCTAAAGAAGTGCTTTTTTTAAATTTCGAAATGAAAAAAATCTTTAAGTCTTATCAGGTGGTTGGTAAACACTTTAACTTAAAAAAAAGACATTAATTTTCTTAATTACTCGAATTGTGGTTATTTTATGTAAAATTTATAAAACAAGAATAATGTCTTTTTTGTTAAAAATAATACAGTCCTACAAAACGATATTTTTGTCTAAATACATGACAGACCTGAATAAGAAAAGTACATATTGCCTAAATCTATATATGTACCTATAAAACTTTTGTCCAATTGGTGCACATATTAGAGAATTAAAATTGCCTTTGTCCATATATGGTACACATGGCAGTCAAAGTAGTAATTTCAGTTATCGTAAATAAAAGCTATTTTAGTTTGGCCCTCGGTTGTTATTTTATGGCCTTTAGTAACTGAATTGATTGTTCTTTATTCAACAAACTGGAGCCCTTTTCAATCATTGCATACTTTGATCTGGTCTTTCAAGGTATTCACTGTAACGCAATTTTTAAATTAGTTAAAATTTACAGCAACATTTAGCGATCTTTTTACGACAAAAAATGTATTTGTAGCCTAAAACAGCAACAAACTAGATATAGTCCATTGAAAATAATGAAAAAATCCTGAAAATCCAGAATTTTTTTTTCTATCATTTTTTTTGCATGACAGGGTTTTGCACTTTAAAATACACTTTTGTGTAAAAAGGTGCATTTTTGCTATTTTTCCATATTTTTCGATGCTTTTTTTAAATAATTGATCCAAATAAAAAACTTTGGTAATTTTTATTTTTTAATATTATTTCAAGAATAACAAATTGTTTAGAAACATTTATGTTGCATTTTAGGCCATTTGGACCAAAGAATTGCATCAAAAAGTGCATAATTTCTATGCTAATATCAAACAATTACATAAAATCTTTATTATTTTAAATATTGAGGAAAAAATTTACATTCTCGTCCTTTTTCAAAGAGGCTCCAAATTTTAATTGGCCATATCGAAAATAATGGATCCGAAAGAGACGATGCCGATGAAGATACCAGTTGTGACTCTTCTGGCGATAAGCCGTCTTCAAAAAGGATTAGGATGTTTCTTCTCAATCTTTTAAATAATAAAGATTTTATTTAACTATTTAATATAAGCATAGGAATTATGCATTTTTTAATGCAATTATTTGGTCCAAATGGCCCAAAATACAACACAAATGTTTTTAAACAATTTGTAATACTTTAAATTATATTAAAAAATAAAAATTACAAAGTTTTATTCATTTGGATCAATTATATAAAAAAGCATCGAAAAATATGAAAAAAATAGCAAAAAATGCACTACTTACACAAAAGAGCATTTTAAAGTGCATTGCACACTTTCATGCGTACGGATAGTGATTTTCGGGTTATTTATACCTTTAACTGAAACTTTATGCAAAAAAATCTAATGGAGAGAGATTAGATTGGTTTAAAAAGATTTAATACCTTTCTAGCATTTATAAAAATTTAAGTTTGAACAAAAACACTAATTAGGAACCGTTTGCAAATAAAAAATTAAATTGCTATTAAAATTCGCTGCTAATGCAGTCCTCGGACAAAAAGTCAATTCTACTTGAAATTTTATATTTTATCTCTGCCACTGTCAGAACATTATATCTAGCTTCTAAGCTAAAGCGATCACGTATTAACATTTTGGTAATTATGTCAGATGGCTTATTAAATTAGGTACCTTCAAAGGAATTTAATGTCAAGCTATTTTTTTTGTTTTCGAAATATTTTAAAAACTGAATTTCTTTATTTTCGTTTTATTGAAAAACTCTGTTGCAACTGGTGATGTTTGTCCACAATTACTATTTTTAGATTTCTAATTATTAACGTTTTATATTTTGAAACTCCAACCAATTTATTTTTGTTTTTATTATAAAGCTTAACATTTCAATGCATCTCTAAATAACATTTAAAATCAAACATAAAACATTAAAATAAAGATTTAATGGTATATTTCCACTTACACGCAAGTTTGGATTCAAAACATTAATGCATTATCAGTTTACTTTTTTAATAATTAATGTTTAAAATATAATAATATTTTCGTTACTAAAAAATACAACACATAATTTCGATAAAATTTATTTTGCCTGCAGAAAATAGACGTTTTTTATTTAGTACAAAATTGGACCGGCGATCTAAGCTTTAGAACTTAAAACACACCAGTTTTTAGAAAACAGTATTAAAAACTTGAAAAAAAAACATGGCTTCAGGCATGGCTTCATTGAACGATTTATTTTATGGCCGAGCGAGCTAGCGAACTAGCGAGCAAGACTATAACTTACGAGACCAATAAAGCCATGTTTATGTACGTATAATTTACAAGATTTTTTTGTACGATCACATTATAAACGGGGTTTTAATAACTTTTTATTCTGTTACCTTCCAAAATCCCTCTATACCAGACCTGCTGTTGTCAGTGTCAGGCAATAATACTGCAACTAAAAGATAAAATAAAAATATGGGTATGACCGCAAGAAATATTATAAATATTAATAACCATTCAAAATAATAATGTATAATAATGCTAGTGTAATGTTGTGTATGTAAATAATAAAGATAGATAGATAACAAAAATATTCCGAACGTAGTTTTGGATTTAATAAATAAGTGTAAAATAAAGTGTTACTTTATTTTACACTTATTTATGTGTACTTTTAGAAGTACATATAGGGTCACTTTAAGGCCGCTAAACTAAATAATAAACAACTGTTAACAATGTATCAGTTTGTTTTTTTGGGATACTCGCCTTACTACTTTTTGGAAAATGGGACCACTTCGGTCCACGTTCCGGGGTATAACGAGCTGACCTTGTTCAGCCCTATTGACCCCTATAAACTTGCAAATCGCCTGCAACAAAAAGAAAACCCCCAAAAATCAAAATTATCAATCTACGTTTCGGTGGCAAGTCGACCACCGTTGTCAAGATAAAACTAATATAAAAAATTAAACTAAATTTTAAGAAATTTTTGCTCTAAAAACTTAGGAAATTCTGATAGCTTTTTATGACGTTTTGTCATGAATGAAATTAGGTTTTTGACTGGTGTATGTATAGTATTCAAAAAGACAAAAAAAGTGGTATGGTGTGTTAATTGATTTTAAGTTTACCTGAATTAACTTCAGCATCAAGCATAGGTAACCATGTATTATTTAGATTAACAGATATTGATGCCACACATTTATCTTTATTTAATAAAATAAATGCACTTTTCTTTATTTTACGTTTTTTTGAACAAGTTTCTTTTGCTTAATTGCTAGAAGCATTCCAGTTTATTATGTGATTATTATCAAATGCGTGTTGACAGATTTTTGATTTATGGAATTCTGTTTTTCTAATTTATGCTCTATGTTCCTTTATGCGTTTGGCTAATGGTCTGGAAGTTTCACCTATATAAAATTTATTACATTCACAAGGGATCTTATAAATAACATTTTTGTGTTTTCGTTTATATTGTATGGTTTTGTTTTTGTTACTTGAGATCTAATAATGTTATGTTGTTATTAAATGTATTACCTATTCGTTGAATTTTATTTGATAAGCTAGGAATATAATATGGTAAAAATAAATTTGTAATAGGTCTATTTTATTTTTTTTTTAAATTTGTTGTTAAAATTTTAGAAAGCATTTGTTTATAAAATCAAGAGGATAATTTATATTTTGAACTAAAATATCTTTTAAAAATTATTTTTTCGTTTTCTTTGTTTTGATCAGAACAAATTATTTTAATTCTATCAAAAAAAATTTTTACAACTCCTTTTTTTACCATTATTGCGTGATTAGAGTTAAAATTTAAGTATTTGTTTGTATGTGTAGGTTTTCTGTAAATTTTAGTTTTAAAATAATTTAAATCTTTTTTTATTAGAATATCAAGAAAAGAAAGTTTGGAGTTTTGTTCTTTTTCTAAAGTGAAATGAATAGTGGGTTCTGAATCCGCCACAAAAGTATAGAACATATTGTTTATAATGTAATCGTACCTAAAAAGATTTATAGAAGTACTTACGCTTATTTTCTGGAATATTCGACACAATTCAGAAAGGTGACTATTCGTGTTAAATTTAATTTAGTTTTTGTTACTACACTTGATACATTTATTACTTTAACTGCTTTTAATTCGTGGTATTATTATACTATAATAAAGTCAAATATTTGTAACTCAAATGGCTAAATTATTTAATGAATCGTTCGCGACAAATATGATTTATGTGCCAAAGAAATTTGTTTTTATTGTTTAATTATGTTTTAATAACATAAACTGTATCGAACATAAATTGGCTGATTTGTATGATGACGCGGCATCGACGTTTCAGGCAATTTATATCGCAGGATGAATCCCAATATAAAAATATTTATAGTATGAAATACCGAAATCGAACTGACCTATAAATAGTTAATAGGTTCTTATGACGTTAGTTTTTTATTATTTACGTATGGCCCACGATTAATACTTTTCTGTTAATTTTAACTTCTTTAGTTTTGGATCACATGCTTACAAAATAACTTAACAAGATCACTGGAACAAAGTAAGTTCATCCGCATTATTTGTGAATTTTTTTAGAGCTTTAACAATGCCTTGCTTTGTTGTTTAACTGAGACTGGTCGTCTTTAACGGAAAATGAAAAAAAGCGTTTTCTTTAAAAAATAAGGCCATTACTAGATCTGTCAATATATGGCAAAAATAGAGACAAGAACCACATTGATAAATTGCACAATTATGGATTTGCGTATCCTCCAATAGAATTCAACAATAATAATTTCCCAACTTTCAAACATGGTTGTAGGCACAGCTCAGAAAGAAGTAGTCCATTGAAAACTACGGTAAAAGGTCGGGAAACGCTGGACTTGTCGAGACCGCTTGCCCCTTATGTATTTTGGGGCGCTGATTACGAAAATGGGGGTTAGAACTTGCAGCAATGGTCAGAACACCCCTTAAATTGCAAAAAACGCCCCTAAATAAGGGTGGATATGGAAAAAAAATTGACATTTCGCAAACTAAGCCATCTTATATGTTTTTTGGGTCGCTAACTTCAAAAATCGGGGTGTCAAGACTGGAAAATTTGTGTTACACCCCTCACATGCGAGAAACACCCCTCCTAAGGAGTGGGTTTTGGAAAAAATTGACATTTCGCAAACTAAGTAATCTTCTATGTGTGTTGGATCGCTGATTTTGAAAATCGTGGTGTCGAGACGGAAAATTTGTGTTACACATGCGAAAAAAACCTTTCCCAAGGGGTGGGTTTTGGAAAAAATTGGGTATGTTTTGTGAAAAAATGAAATTTAAAATTCAAAATCTAAAAATGGAATATATTTTTATTAATATATATGAAATAAGACAAGTATAAAACTTTTTAAAAAATATCCCTATTTAGTTAAATATAAATCTTGTCTTGGTATTTTGCATGCAGAAGTAATTTTTTCATCGTCGTCAAATTATGTTATTGTTTCGTCCCAATCAACTTCGGTATTTATCTGTGAATCGCAAAAATCACTCGTATCCCACTGATTTTTAGTTTCCTGAATCAATATTTCTGGCTCAAGCTCTAACTCCATTTCCCCTTCAAGGTCTTCGTCTTCATCAAAGTCTTAGATAGTCGACGTTTTTTCTCTATTCTCGCAGTGTCTGCCTTTCTGCAAGAATATCTTTTCGTACATCCCTTTTTGCAATGCATGGAATTTTTTTTATTAATTTATCAGGTAATAATGGTTGATCACTTTAAATAATGGAAGATCACTTTAAATAAAGACTAAAAGAAAAATACGATTATCAGAAAGATCTTGATACTTTTTATTCAAAAATTAAAATTAATTTGGAATGTACTGGACGGGGTGTTTCTCGCATGTGGGGGGTGTAACACAAATTTTCCAGTCTCGACACACCGATTTTCGAAATCAGCGACCCAAAAAACATATAAGATGACTTAGTTTGCGAAACGTCAATTTTTTCCATAACCCGCCCCTTGGGAGGGGTGTTTCTCGCATGTGGGGAGTGTAACACAAATTTTCCAGTCTCGATACCCCGATTTTTGAAATCAGCGACCCAAAAAACATATAAGATGACTTAGTTTGCGAAACGTCAATTTTTTCAAACACCCACCCCTTGATAGGGGTGTTTCTCGCATGTGGGGGGTGTAGCACACATTTTCCAGTCTGGACACCCAGATTTTTGAAATCAGCGACCTAAAAAACATATAAGATGGCTTATGGTTATTTAGGGGCGTTTTTTGCAATTTTAGGGGTGTTCCGACCATTGCTGCAAGTTCTAACCTCCATTTTCGTAATCAGCGCCCCAAAATACATAAGAGACAAGTGGTCTCGTCAAGCCCAGCGTTTCCCGACCTTTTACCGTAGTTTTCAATGGACTAAAGACTAAAGGAGTGGTTTGTCTCTCCAAACTCAAAAGAGGGTTGTTTACTGTTGGAGCCGAGGATAATATTGATCAAAATCCATCCAGTACAACTAGCTTTGAATAATTTTATCGTACTGAAATATCAAGATTTTCAATGCCGAGTAAAGGTAAAGATGGTTATTTTAGGCCTTTAAGTAAACAACAAAGAGGCAAAAGTTCTGAGATGCCGTTCGGTGCCTAGTTTACCAAATTATTTTGCTATAGTACCTTAATGCATTTTACCATGATTTTACCTCAAACAAAACCAAAGCCTACGCTATGCTCGGCCAAAGTAGCTATTGAAATGTAAATTTCAGGTAATTGAGACGAGCCTGAAATTTTTTTTAACTAATTATTTTTATTTTATTTTTATACAACGATAGGTTACATGTTTAAGAAAAGTTAATTTACATCCATGGCATTCTCCAAATGGTGACAATTTCCGAATTATATCAAGAGCGACATCTAACATTACACAGAAAAAAATACTTGGCGTAGTCAAATAAAAAAACTTGTCTGTAGCAAAATTTACTAAAATAAACGAATATTTTTACAGTATAAATAAAGCAATGGTCTAATTTACCACTTAAATTATTTACACGTTTTAATTTTTTAACACAATATTATTTTATTTAATATAAATCTAATTTAATTTAGATAACACAAATTACTAATTAATATTTGTTACAAAATATTTGTTTATTATACATAATTTCAGTAATTAAATTTAACAAAATGCTTATTTACTCCTTTAAAAAAATATGTCCAACAGAACGGGCTCTATTTCGTTAAACTTAAAAATAGAATCTTTGGTAATCAACATAATTTTATTTGTCGCCGTTGTTTACCACAAGATTTTTCTTTTTTAAAATACATCATTGTCTTATTGGGAACAATTAGGTATCTTGTAGACAAGATAGATAAAATTATTTAACTTGCATACATTTTTATCCAAACTGACAAGAAAAAATTTATCTGTTCAAAATAAAAGAATAATGTCTAGAGTTAACAAATTTCTTAACTGCGCTAAAACTTATGGATATCCTTAGCGTAAAATATTAAACTAGTTCTTCCTTTTTTTAATCTTTTCGCCGAATCTGTACAATTTTCTATTTTTTGTAAGTTTCATTTAACAAATACGTTATAATTTGTGTTGGTGAAAGGGACAAAAATAATTTTACATAAGTGGGGTCTCCAAGAAGTAATGGAAGCATTTGCAGGTAAGCAAAATTGTATTTTATAAAACTTTTAAATTTTACGACTATTTTTTCATTCTATAACCTCTTAAATTAAAATAATATTTGGACATGATTTTCAAAAAACTTAATTTAACACATTTTAATAAATGGGGATTACCACAAACTATACCTAGGACTAACATCTGAGTATGTAATGTAAACTTAGTAAGAGTTTGTTAGTTGTGACACAAACATGTGCGTTAAAAAGTTTGTATGTAACAGATTTATTAGTTGGGAAATTCTAGGAATAAAAGTCAAAACTAAATTTTCAAATTTACAACTTTGTGGCAAAGTATGAAAATTTCTAGAGAAAAAAGAAAATGCTGATTTATTTTTGCAATGGTTAAATCTGAAGGAATGAATAATGCAGAAAGCCACCTTTAATTTGCCATCTTGAAAAGAAGTCTATAAATTTGCGATTTATATATTATATATTAAAAAATATGTACACAACACATTTAATAACAAAATTGTTAATACCTTTCATATTTATTTTTTTTAATTGAATATTCGGTCAAATATTTTAAATTTGCACAATAACTAATTGGCGCGTATATGGTAAAAGTGGGATGGGTCAAAAAATGTAAAAATAGTGTTAATGTAAATTGAGCAAGAATTTAAAATTAAATTAAAATTTTTTCTTTAAAACAATTTGTTAATTCTTAGAGCTTTTTAATTAAAAAGTTTCCAAAATATGGTACGGTATGGTAAATGTGTGAAATTTGGTACATATTTTTTAAACAATGTGCTACCGTCAAAAGGAGTGACATGGCAACGCTGTTGACGATATTTATCGTCTTCTACTCTTCTTGACACACTGTTATTTTTAAATGCAGTCCACAAACTTCACAGGATCCTAATTTTCATCTTTAATATTGCTTATTTACCCATAAAATGTTTTTTTAGGTTACAGATTGCAGCCGTTGTCAATGTTGTTCTTTAGGGAAAGGTTTGATGTTATTCCCATTGATGTTAAGCATTTAAACAAACATAAAAAAATAATTTGTAACTTTTATGAGGAAATTAGTAATGCATGTAAGGTGGGTTTTTTTAAAGAATTTAAAAAGCCATTATTGTGCAATTTTATGACATTTTTGTAGTAGCTTTAAGTTGCAGCGTCAAACAGTGTGAAAAAACAGATAATCTTTTTTTACCTTTTGCTGCACCTGTGTTAGAATATTGAAATTATTTTTAGAACAAGAGAAGAGAGATAAGTGTGATAACCAGTAAACTAAAAAGTGTTTTGTTGAATCATTAATATGTTACAGCTAAATGTAAGTAAAATATGCTGAGTTGCTACGTTTTTTTAAATAAAAATAATACTGGATTTTCTTTAACACAAGTAAAAAACAGCAAAATTAAATGGGCGATAAACTCATTTAAACCGTATAAATAGCCAGGAACGGATGGCATTTACACAGTAATGCTCGAGAAAGAACCAAAGCTTTTACTACATAGACTATCTATTTTTAAGAGGCAGCTCAATAACCTGGAGGCTAATCAGAGTACCATTCATCCCCAAATCTGGGTAAACTGGACAGGATGGAGCAAAAATCTTTAAGACCAATTTGATGTCGTTTGTGCTAAAGACCCTAGAGAAGTTGCTGAAAAGGCTTATCGGGCAAAACTTACTAACAGGCCTCTACATAAGGACCTATATGCATACACAGCAGGTAAGTCCATAGAAACAGCATTACATAAGCCTGTAGAGAAGGCCAAAAATGCTCTTAAATACAATGGGATACGCATATGAGATGGTCATACTAGACTCTAAACTTACCTGAAACCAATATCTACAGAAAATAGGAAAGAAAACGGAGATCAGACGCGCTCACGGAAAAACATGGGACCTTAAATCAACCATGGTTTGTTGGCTATACACCATAATGGTAAGACCTAGGATAACATACGCATCACTGGTATGGTGAACAAAGATGCTGTTGCAAAACTGGCCAAGGTACAGGGACTTGCTTGCTGATCTATAACAAAAGCAATTAAAACAACCCCAATAGCAGCCATGAAGTGTCTCCTGGACCTTTTAGAACTTAACCTCGTAGTGATGAGGGAGGCAAGAATGAGCTACTTTCGACTGCAACCAAAACCAACTGGTGTCTACGGTAGTTTGGACGTAATGACATAAAAAGTCCGGTTGGTGACAACATCTTGGACGGAAGAACAGACCAGATGATTCCCCAATACTTATTTGACAAAAACTTCGAGGTAAAAATTTCAAATCGCAGTGAATGGCAATAACTTGATCTCCCCAGTACGTTTGGAGACATCATCTGGTACACATATAGATCCAAAACCAAGAGAAACTAACAATTTTTCATTCCACTAGGAACACACAGTTCTGTATTTTAAATGGAATTATATGATTTACTGCACTGTGCAAAAGATAACAACAGAAGGGCTTATAAAAATAAGCGGTTTTGCATAACAACAGACAGCCAGGCATCACTAGGAGCACTAGCAAACCCCAAGGTAATGTCCAAGCTGATATGAGAATGCCAAAAAGAACTGAAAGTCCTGGACGAACGCAAAAGGATAGCTCTCCTGTGGCCATCGGGACATTAGGGAATAGAAGGTAACGAAAAAACGGATGAGCTAGCAAGACAGGGATTATTCACACCATATTTTGGACCGGAACCTGCCCTTTTAGTGACCAAAACCACAGCACGAGAGCAAACTAGGGAATGGATCCAAAACAAACACGAGGAAAGCTGCTAACAGGGCACGACAACCTAAGAGGACACCTACACAAGATAGGCTTATACAAGGGGGACCCAAGTTGCCGAATGTGCGATGAGGGGGAAGAAACAGCCTACTACATCCTGTGCTAAAGTGAAGCGTAAATCTCAACCACAGGCATTATTTGGATTACCGAAAATGAGCCCACAGGAACACATATATCAACCAACCAGTCTTGGGGTTCTACAGACTTGTAGAAGGAACAAGATTAATGGCAGGATTGGTATAAAAAAATAAGAAATTATGCACAAAAAGCGCACGAGGCTGCGCTGCCTTCGAAAAAAAAAAAGAAATGACCTTTTCCATAGATTTAAAAGGTAAAATATTTTTAGGTCAACCTTCTACAGCCTGGATTTTCAGTTTCGCAGCCAATTTTAATCCATAGTGTATTTTTTATTTAAGCTTGCAAATATAAACTATTTACTAAATGGGTTGTTAGTAATTTAACTAATTAATTCGAAAATATACGATATACCTAAATCAAGTAAATTACTGGGAACAAAAGCATTTATTTGTTTTCTTTAAGTAAATAAGGATACCATAAATATTATAATTGTTTGGTCTACGTGTTGTATCAATAAACAAAATAATAAAACGAACATAATAATACAATCGTTTGCTAATGATAGTCCTCTTAAATTGCCTTCACACAATTGCAACCAATTAACAAGATTCACACAATAAAGTCAATTAACGTTATTTGGTCAATTACGTTCTATGGCGCCGTTTTAGTGGTGGTGGTCACGAGTGACAGTTTAAATGATTTTTTCGTTGGCCAGGATAAACTTGTGACGACTTCTACTAAGGTCACAGCTTTAAAGATTGGTTTTAATTAAAAATACCGGCCGGCTTATCTTATTAGGTTTGTTTTGCAAGTCAATTGAAATATCCATGCTCGGGAAAAAAGTGAGACTCTGAATTTGTTGTTAACGTGTTAATTTATTTTATATTGGGGGCCATTCATGAATTACGTCACACGAATTTCAGGATTTTTTGCCCCTCCCCCCCCCCTCTCACAACTCGTCACATTTATAAGACACCCTCCCCCTAGTGTGAAATCTCATATTCTGAAATTTTACATTCAAAAATAATCAAAACAGTAAAACCATTTTTTATTTTAATTTATTTTTTAATTTTTTAATATTAAAATGTAAATCAGCGTGTCCTGGCATAGTGACAATTTTTATTTACCATTGGTGTGCGCTGTTGGGAAGGGGGGGAGGAGAACTTTTTTGGGAAGAAGGATATTAGTGCTTATTTAAGATAACATGTTCTATCAGATTTAGAATTAGCATTCCCAAAAATCTTTTGTCATGTTTTAAAATATCAAGTTTTTAATTTTTTCCAAAAAAGCCACCCTAATAACTGAGTTATTAATAATGCGATTTTTTTTAAATTTTGGTAGTTTTGGTTAGTTGGTTAAAATAACAATCATTTTTATTTACCATTGGCGTGCCGTTTGGTGTGGGGAAGGCTGTAAAATTACTTTTTTGGGGGAAAAATATCAGGGCATAAAAATCTTTTTTTTCTGGAATTTTTCATTGCAGTTATTTTGAGTACAGTCCCTGAATGGTATAAATTTGGTTGCTTCTTTTAACTATGAGATATTAAAGCCCCCATCTAATACCACAATTTTGACTGAACCCAAAAATTGTACTTCTAGGTACAAGCATTCAGTGCATTCTATTCTTTTCATTGCACAGTAATGAAAATCAAGCCTTAGTAATAAATTTTCAACTTCAGTTTCCACGTGTATAGATATAATGCCACAAGGATTGACGTGGGTAAATTTTATAAGCGACACATCTCTTTTGTGCACTTGTGCAAAAATTGCCAATGGTGGTGCAAAATTGTGCAAAAATCATTTGGTATAATCAAAGTTAAAAAACTTTGAGTTGGGGGGAGTCTACGGATATATTTTTAAGCGTCATACCTCTTTTGGAGCACTTGCGCAAAAATCACCAATAGTTGCACAAAATTGTGCAAAAATCAAGCTATCGATTGACATAAAAAAAGTTTCAAAAAAATGAGTGGGGGGGCTGGCATTAAGTTGGTGAGGACCAATACATAGTCGCAGTTACTCTTGCGCAGGTGTCCAAAAATATAAATATCCTGTGCAAAATTGTGCAAAAAGTGTGCAAAATTCTCACGTAGAAAAAAGTAGAAAATTATTAGTGGGGAGGGACCAAATTGATCGACCCCTTTTTGCTATATAAAAGTATAAAAATAAAGTTGGTTAGTGAAAGAATTTTACAAATTTTAATAATAATATGCATATATGCATTTTTAGTTAGAAATAGGATTTATCTGCTAAGATAAACGCCGTGTTGTAATTATCATATATTAGGAATATATTTAGTGTTAAGTAGTTGTGGAATTAAGTCGGCGTAAATGGTATGCGGCAATTATAAAGCAGTTTTTAATATCTTTCTTATCATCTTAAGTATGTGACATAATTTTTATATCGATTAAAATATGCGTTTCGATGCTCAAGATACATAACCATATAAATATAGTGATTAAAGTTATAATTTCCAAGCTTACTGATTTTAATTTAAAATACCTGCTGTCCGGCCGCATCATGGTCGTTGTAAATATATACTGTTTAATTATGTATTAGAAAAAAAACATTGCGAAATACCTAAGAAAAAACTCTAAACAAAGGCGTATTTATGTATTCCCTTAAAAAAACCGTAAATTTTATAGGTTAACATTAAAAAATTAATAAATAAATATTTATATATAACTATACATCCCGTGTAACACAGCGGATATGTAACAGTCCATAATTTTTTATTTATAAGAATTAATTTCTGAAATTTAGGTGTCGCACCTGTCCTAAGGACACGCTTATGATGACTAAATAAAACCAATTTTTTCACTTCCGGTTTAACCGAAAGTAACCCTAGCACCTGTATATATTTTTAGCCTACCTGATCCGCCTCAAAATTCTCTTTTCAACCATGTGTCACACTTGTCATTTGATTTCAAAATGGCTGCCAAAATCGATTTTTTTCCAAAATTTCAGTAGGACTTGATGTGACAATTACAAATTATCAGCTTGTGAAAGGCGTTGAAATGTGAAAAATAAGGTTTAAAATATAAGTGATTTTGTTAATTCTTATCTATTTAATAAGAGTTAGGAATAGAGGTTAATTTTTAAAATTTTAGAAATGTATTTTTTTAACGCTTATTATCTCAAAATCCAAAAAAGAAAATTTCAATTTTTGTTTTATGTAACTTTAGATCAAACATTTACTATTTCATAGAACTAGTATGAAGAACTGACTTTTTTTATTAAACACGCAAAATTATACATATCTTCATGTCTCTGTGATCATTTTTTAGTTTACCTTTGTGTTATAGGTTTAACCAAAGATAATACTACTACGGATAAGATAAACCATTCAATGCTATATTTTTGATACCCCTAATGGACTTTGGCTAACGCGAGCCGATGTCCATCGAGAGATTTTCGCGCTATGCATTTCAATCCTCGAACGAAAGTTAAACAGTGTTGCCGGCAGGCCTTTACTATTGGCGTGATGAAACTCGATCAGAAAATACACAACCCGTTTAGCCGCCCGCTTTCGCTACTTCGTATTCCGAATAAGGTACAAGCGACAGACATTGGCAACGTCGCACATGGTTTCGTACCTCGTTTCGCTGGGGCAGGGGTTACTGAATTAATTTTATTCGCATTTACGGAAGCATTGATATCTCCGAACTGATTCAAAACGCCCCATTTAAATGAACCATCTATCCGTAGTAGTATTATCTTTGGTTTAACCAAAGACAATTGTAGTTTTACTATAGACCCACAAATCAATGCTAACATTTTGGTAATAGGTTTGGACGCTCGCTTACTCGAGCGAGCGTCCATCGGGAGAAAATACGTTTACATGCTGTTATATAAATGAACACTGTTGCCAAACTATAACAGTAATAATAGTGATTAGGAATTATTTCTGTTTGAAATGGGCCAAATTCGTTGTAATAAAGATATTTTTTTTGCTGAATTATACTAAAATTTTAAATATGTAATTTTTTTTTAAATTGAAATTTAATTAAAAAATATATTTGTAGTTGATAGAATACCCGATGTTAAATCTAATTTAAATTTTTTAAATTATATTTTTTATTTTAGGACATTCACACCCAACAAAAAATACTAGAATTATACAACAGTCATTTATATTTTTTTATTATTAAGGAATCGAACTATCCGACTGATCTTTTCTACAATTTAACAATATATTACTGACTTATTGTCCAAAGTTAAATACCCTTAAGTTTTATTTGATGTTTTGCATATGGTGGTGTTGTTTCTGCGCTGTGTTTTTTCCTGTAGTGGTAATAATAAGACATTAAAATGTGTATTCTTACTAACGTTTTTCAGGTGCGTTTATAAAGGGTCTCAAAATATTTGTCAATAATATAATTTCTTTTTATGTCCATCCACTAAACTGGCCTTTAATAAAGTGCTCATTCTTTTCATAACATTTTTATGTCAAATTCGGAGACCTTATGTTTAATTTTAAACTTTTAATATTATTAAAATTGTATTATTAAACAGCAAAAAAAAATTAAAATTATTATTATTATAAGGAGTTTAGTCCATTTTTTGCAGAAATAATTAATAACTGTTACCATTATTATAGCTTGGCAACAGTGTTCGTTTATATAGAAGCGTGTGAACGTATTTTCTCCTGATGGAAGCTCGCTCCAGTAAGCGAGCGTCCAAACCTATTACCAAAAATTTAGCATTGCTTTGTGCGTCTATAGTGAAACTATAATTGTCTTTGGTTTAACTACTAATTAAATTTCTTTGATTTATACCAAAAAATTGTCTTTACATTTCGAGGATCTGTTGATATGTTTAACATTTTTGTTATTCCTATGCTGGGGTTTTACACTGCCTACTTGGCGCATTATTGTTACCTGTAGTTATACTTATTATAAGGATTTGCGAATCAATGTAGATATGTTTAATTTTGCGATTTTGGCAAAAAGGTCAGTTGTGCAGTTTTGATAAATTTTATGAAATAGTAAATCTAAAAGTTAATCTAAAGTTAAATTTATTAAAAATTGAAGTTTCCTATTTTGAATTTTGAGATATTAAGCATTAAAACAATTCTATTCTTCACACCTTAACGCCTTC
>JAHBCN010002460.1:0-90893 GCA_019359885.1 Listronotus oregonensis | reverse complement strand
AAAGCATATTTTTTTAGAATAGGATGTTACAGTAGTAGCAAATTTCTTTTTATGCCGGCTCCACACATTGGCACCAATATTGGTCTTAATGCTGAAGTAATTTGGGTAATTGTCTCGAAAGTTGCCTCCTCCCGATTTTGACTAAATTTGGTATACGGGGGTTTTTGGGGCGCTGATTACGAATCTGCAATTTTTTTTTTCGGCAACGTTTCGTTTTCAGTTTCTATCAAAGTTGAAAATCAAACTAACCTTATTTACACTATTTCTCCTTCTTTTTGCACAGAATTCTTGATTTTTACACCAATTGGTACACAATATTTCACAAACACCTTTTAAAAACTTGTTTTATATTAATTTTACATTTTTTTCCCATTTAATTGAAAACCCTTCACTTTCCACGCCCAACGTGTAGGCAACCATGTATACACTAGCCTTTTTGTAAAAAATGTGGTTGCTGCCTTTGAACTGAAAGTTCGCAATTTAATGGAAAAAGGTGTAACATAAATAAATATACAAGGTTTTAAAGGTGTTTATAAAATATTGTGTGCCACTTTTGTAACAATCAAGAATTCTGTAAAGAAGGGGAATATAGTGAAAATTAGGTTAGTTTGATTTTTCTGATGATGAAACCAAACGAAACGTTGCCGAAAAAAAGCGATTCGTAATCCGCACCCAAATTTGGTCAAAATGGAGGCCTTTCGAGACAATTACCGTAATTTGCATTGATCCCAATGTTGGCCTGCACATAGGGGATTGGTTGTTGCAGGTCAGAGAAATCTTGGCGAGATCCCTTCGACATGTTGGGGATTTGTTCAGTATTGTTTTAACAGTACATGTCAAGCAGAAATTTTTTTAACATAATCATTATATACCCCGGATTTCATGTGTTTTGCACCTACACCATCCACTTCTCAGATGACATACAGTATGTCTCTTCCAGATCCCGTGGGGTATGCACCTACAACAAGTCCTACATATCAAGTTGCTGCCGATTTTGGTATTTATACAATTGTACAACAGCACGATAACCAAGCAGAATATATGACAGATTAATACAATTCTTCCACCTCTGCTCGAACGGTCAGAATTCTATTAAATGAAATTATCTCACAGATAATAGCGCCTGTGCTTGGGCTATTTAAGTTTAAATATAGATTTATTACTAGCTAAATTGACCTATTATAAAATGAATGCTAATGGATGGTTTGACATTACCTGCACCATAGGCAGCAGGCAGTCAGACTGATGGCTGATGATGGGTTGGTGCGGTCTGATTGGAGGGTTGTGAAGAGGGGTGTCCCACAGGGATCTGTTCTTGGGCCACTTCTTTTTACGATTTTCGCTTCGGACCTTGTTGACCATATTAAACATTGTAAATACCATATGTATGCGGATGATTTGCAGATATATCTCCCCAGCTCGATACACAATCTACCGGATAGCATAAATCTAATTAATACTGACTTAAACAATATCTCAAGCTGGGCATCTGCAAATTCGCTGCTCATAAATCCTAGTAAAACACAAGCAATTCTGTACTCTCGAAAGGACATAAATGTTTCAGATTTGCACATTAAACTGAATGGTGTTGACATACAGTGGACTAATGAAGTGAGGAATCTTGGTTTGTATATAGATAGTAAGCTGACTTTTAACGCACATGTTAACAAGATTTGTCAGAGATCATATTATAAACTTAAATCATTGTATGAATTCAAAAGTCTTCTTCCCTGTAATATCAAAAGGTTGCTTATGGATAGCTTGGTACTTTCAATACCGGGCCATCTTGATGTTGTATATGGACCTTTCTTAACAAATTATAATAAATACAAAATTCAAAAAGTGCAGCACTCTTGTGTTAGGTATGTAAAAAGTCTGTCTCGTAGAAATCATGTGAGTCAACATGTTGTGGAACTATTTCACCACAATATGGCACAGAAGCGCTATGTTCATATGAGTTGCCTTATACACAAAGTAATAACGCTAAAAGAGCCACAATATCTTACTGAACTTATAACTTATAGGAGAGACACTCACCAAGTGAACATTCGCTTCGGAGATGCAATCTCTATACCGCATCACAGAACAGAATTCTTTAAGTCATGTTTTCAATATCTTACACCTCAAATTTACAACTCATTGCCCCTTAGTTTTAAAAGTTCAAGTGTACCTGTTTTTAAGTCTAAAATACGCAAGCACGTGTCGGTGAATAGGTTATTGTTGTATGCATCTATGTTTATTTATTGTTCTAGTTTTTGTATATTTCTAGTTTTGTTATGACTTTTTTTAGTTAATAAGTTTTTTGGTGGTTATTAAAATACGCCTGGCGGTACTTTCCACCTTTGTATGTGACTCTGTCGATACAATAAAGATTATTTTATTTTTTTATTTTTTAAGAAAAATAAGATATCCAAAATTTTCAAAAATAAATTTTAAATCAGATTTAACATTTGGTGCATTTATAACTTCTTTACTTTTTTTCACACTTAAAGCATCATCTTGTAAACAGTCGATAACATTTTTTACCATTACCATTATAATTTATATGGTAATATGTTAACTGCTGGTAGCCATATTTCCCCTTGTAATAGCAGGTTGTGGCGGTAATGCGACATTAGGACACATTTCGTAATACGCGCAGGTGGCTTAAGAAAAACTTTTTTACCTCGATAACTAAAGTATCAACTAAAAGATAAAAGTTACGTACCATTTCGCATATTCTATGTAGGGCATGAGCTAAACATGTCAAATGAAGCAATTTAGGAAAATGTTCTGCATTCAGCATATATGCAGCACTATCCGAAAGAAACAAAACGCCACTTTTCTGAATAATAGTGACTGACAGTAGTAAAGTAATACTTTCTACTACAGATTTTGTTATTGTCTCACTATTGGTTTTAGAAAGAAATTTACTGTTAATTAAATATGAGTTTTCAGGTTCGTGATACCTTAAAGGTGCAGCTATAATATTAGTTACACATCTTTCCTTGATATCAGTGGTTTCATCGACACTAAACCATTACTTTTTTCCTTCCAGATTGTGTACCATATTGTCCATAGTTTTTAAAATGGACCTTATCAACATAGTTTCATGCAGAGTTGATTCGTCTGGTACATTTCTGTGGTAGTATTTTTTCCAAAAATGTCCTCGTGGACCAATAATTTATTTTATGAAGAAGAATATCAGCTGCAACAAAAGTTCTACACAAATCCATGCAGAAGTCTGCGTTTGATACATAATGTTCTCGTTCTGTAGATTTGGAAGCCCCGGGAAAACTTTGCATATTTTCTATATGTTGTAAACCTTTAACATGTCGCTCAATTTGATATGGTTTTGTACAAATAAATCACGAATTATAAATTCTGCACCAAACTCCAACTGCACCATTTTCTTAAGCCAGTCATTAAGCCTGATTTGAAAACCAAGCATAGGTCAATGCGGATGTCTCTCTTACAAAAGATTAAACTTATTTTGGATTGGGGCGCCAAAAATCTTGTTCAGTTTAATGCTTCCAAAACAGGCAGGTTGCTGTCGCGAAAAAAGTCTATCAATGCTCATCCGTTACATATGAGCGACAAAGTTTTGCAGAACAAAGAGTCATTTATTCTTGTCGGTGTTACTTTTAAGAATAACCCTAACTGACACCAACACATTACATCCATAGCCTCAGCAGCTTTAAAAAAGCTTGGATTCCTCTTTCGAGCCAGAAAGTAGTTTTTTTTCAATCTGTATACTCTTTATGTATCCCAAATTAGACCTTCTTTAAAATATTGTTCTTATGTCAGTGGAATGGCGTCTCCTACAACTCATTCAGAAAGAGCTGTTCGTCTTACAAATATTCTCACGCTCACAGAAAAGCTTCGTCCTCTTGCCCACCGACGAGCTGTAGGAGTAGGTCGCTCTTCTTTAGGTATTTTCACTGCTTCTGCTTAGAGCAGTTCCAGTATAATACCTCCTCTGGCAGCTCTCAACGGAGCAACACTTGGTGCAACTTTTATGCATCCTTTTACAGTTTAACTAGAGAGGCCCTGAACTTCCTGCTTTCGTAGTTCCTTCATCGCTAGAGTGTCCAGACTATGGAAACTGCTACCCGCAAAAGGTTTCCCTTCTTCTTCCAATCTCCAAATATTTAAGTCCCGTGTGAACAAACTCCCTCTCGCCCACGGTACGTTAGTGCTTGGACCACAGCCTTCGTGAACTGTCCAAAGATAAAAAATACTTCTTTCACTTTCAAATAAAAAAGTAGAATATGGAAGGAGCCACTCCAACTTCATTTTTTTAACTTGCCCTCATTATTTATTTCCCTGTAAGCGACTTACACCTGTTTAAATATAATAAATTATTTTGGCACAAGTATAATATGATTTACCCCTAGATTTACTCTATGTAAGGGAACTGGTTTTTACGAGTTCACAACAAATAGGCTCGGAGAGTTTTCGTACTGCACTTGGAGAGTTGCATTTCCACCAACAAAACTATGTTTGTGGGGTTAATTGCATAAATATTAACCCCAAAAGAGGTGCAATCAAATATTTGTAAATTTATAATGACAAAAAGTCTATTTTAATTTTAATTTATTTTATATAATTTATATAAAAGCATTATAAAATATCATAGTTTAATTATTTGGTTGTTGCAAAACCTCCTCTAATTTTTTACTATTGCCACGGCTTTTGTATTATTCTACAAGAAATCACACCGAATAAAATTAGCAAAATAAAAACCATAAATACCAAAGGAAGTTGAGTTATTTATTGCATTTTTATTTGGTATATTCTATATCATTTTAAGCTCGAAATTGTAATGGTTTTTTATCGATGTCCGGTTTCTAGTAATACCATTAAACATATTTTAAAAATTTCCACATTTTTATAGTTAAACTGACTAAAATTGGTCGTTAATAATAAACAGGTTTCATCCAGATCTGTAAAATAGAAAGGATGAAAGTCGAGGTTATGGAATTTTTCTGCCGATTTTGTATCTCACTTCATATTTCCTATAGAATATAATATGTAGAAAGATGGTTCCGGCAAAGACAAAAATTTAAAAATTGGATTTGCATCTAAGGGCCTAATATGCTTCCATGCCCTTTATTGTTAGTGTTTTATTGTACTATTTTTAAATTATAATATTTACTTTTTTAAATTAATTATGATACTTTTTTTAATAAGAAGATTACTGTTTAAAGTTTACGTTTTTTTTTGTTTTTCTAGGTATAAAAGAATATTCAAATTGGCCAACAATTCCACAAATATTTATAAATGGTGAATTTGTCGGTGGTTGTGATATTATGCTACAAATGCACCAGTCAGGAGATTTAATTGAAGAACTTGAAAAAGTAGGCATTAGAAGTGCCTTATTAGATAAGAAGGAAAATGATGATAAAAAAGACACTGTTAGAAAATAGAAGCATTTCATATATAAGATCATGCCTTTTTGGTGTGGCTTTGTTATTAAAGTTTATATAATTATTTGTAGATATTAGGTATTTATATTATTTGAATATAATTGGTTTTGTAGATAAACTTCCATATATTGTAAATATGTCAGTAAAATATTCTTTAAACTAATATAATGTTATAAACTAAAACTAACTTCTTTTAGATCACAAGTTTGGAAATGATATTGCATGAAAAAATGTACTTTACGAACTTTCTGGAAAATTTTTCTCTGATATGTCACATGTCGATGACAACAACTATTATATTCAAACTTCAAAATGGCTTTATTGTCTTAAATAACAATATTATTCATAGACAAAGCATCCTTAAACTAAAAATTTACATTGTAAAAAATACACTAAAATTAAAAATATAGGAAATGGTAAAAAGGTAACCCTTTCCCAATATTTCCTTCTTTTCGCTACATTATAGTGTATTTAAAAACTAAAGACACACTGAACAAATATAATAAAGCAACACACTTCGATGAAAAAAAAGAAAAGGAAAAAGGTCATGTCAGGAGTTAAAATAGACAAAACATAATAAAAACAACATAGTTTAGTAGGCCTTGGTTAATAGAAAACCTTTCACTTCTCTCCTAAATCTTTTTAAGAGGATATTTTCCTAATGGGCGCCGGAAGGTGGTTAAATTTTTTTTTACCATTATACACAAATTAATTTTTAACCAACGTTAAGGAGGGTATGGGAAGAGCAGCCATCCGCACACCACGAGTTAGGTAAAAAGATTCTGCAGAAATTTCAGTAATTAATTTTTTTCTAACCTAACACACCGTTTCCAGCTTAAAAATACATGACAATGTTAAAATTTTTTTGGCTCTACACATAAACCTAATAGCTCTTTTCTGCAAGAAAAACACAATATTAAACAGGTAATGAGCGCATGAACCCCAAAAGCATATTCCATACCGAAGATGTGACTTAACAAGGGTACCTATAGCACAGATTTAACTAAAACCAGATGTGAAAGCCGGGTCGGCTCGATTGAAGTTCTTGACTCGAGCAACACACAAAGGCATCGCTATAGCCAGAGGCATTCTTTTAACGGGCAGCGCCTACCTGCACCACTGAAAATCAGACTTTTTATTTTTAAGGACAGGAACGTATTGCACGAATCTGTCAAAATTAAAAGGTATGCAAATTAATAATGACTATTTTTAAGCTTCAGTATTGGAATATGTACTTGGGTTTAATATTAAAATACAGGGTGTCCAAAAAGTCTGAACTGGGTCAAATATCTCGAGAACGAAAGGTTGGATTTCCAAGATTGCAACTGAACTTTGTTTTTGACACAATCGTCTATCTAATTCTGATGTCAAAAACCACCCCCACTCCTCTTAAGGGGGTGAACGTAAGGGTGGTTTTATAATTTTAAATAGAAACCCCTATTTTTTTGCATTTTCGGATTCCTCAAAAAATTCTGTGTTTGGCCCCCAATTTTCACCCCCAACCCACGCCACCCCTTCACAGGGGATGAAAAAAACGAAAAAAAGTTAAAAAAACAAAACTAAAACTGAACAGTTTAAATATTTAATTAAATCCGCAATAAAAATAAACATGTACAAAAACATGTTACCCAATCTCAAATTTCACCCCAACCCTCGCCACCCCTCCACAGGGGATAACAAAAATTATTTAAACAAAAATGAAACTGAACATTCTAAATTCTTAATTAAATCCATAATTAAAATAAACATGTCAGAAAAATATGTGACCCGATCTAAAATTTTACCCTTCAAACCTTGCCACCCTTTCATGGGGGATGACAAAAATTAGGAAAATAATATTGCAATAAAAAATGTTTATTTTTATTACGGATTTAATTAAGAATTTAGAAGGTTCAGTTTCAATTTTGTTTTATTAATTTGTTTCATCCCCTCAGGGGGGTGGCGAGGTGGGTTGAAATTTGAGGTGGGGTTACATGTCTATTTTCATTGCGGATTTAATTAAATGTTTAAACTGTTCAGTTTTAGTTTTATTTTTTAACTTTTTTTCGTTTTTTTCATCCCCTGTGAAGGGGTGGCGGGGGTTGGGGGGTGAAAGTTGAGGGCCAGACACAGAATTTTTTGAGGAATCCGAAAATGAAAGAAAATAGGGGGTTCTATTTAAAATTATAAAACCACCCTTACGTTCAACCCCTTAAGAGGGACGGGGGTGGTTTTTGACATAAGAATTAGATAGACAATTGTGTCAAAAACAAAGTTTAGTTGCAATCTTGGAAATCCAACCTTTCGTTCTCGAGATATTTGACCCAATCCAGACTTTTCGGACACCCTGTATATTTTTTCTTCAAGCGTCCAAATAATAACTTAGGCACAGCAGGAATTTTTTTATTTACACTAGAATATCTACAATAAATCATATAATAGTAGAAATACCAATATTGTAATATTTAAATCTTACAACGCGTATTATGATAGAAATACCAATGTTGAAATATTCAAATTCTCAATTAATCATCCTTACAATATTCATAATAATTTTTTTTTTTTAAAGTTCTGACAATTTTAAGCGCATTATAATTTGAAAGTGTGAGTATTATAGCAGCACGAAGCCAAGCTTCACGTCTAAAAAATGTCTATTGTGATTTTTGAATCTGAATAAATAAATCGAACTTGCCTTATAGAGTCACTTGGAAGCGAAAAAAAAGTTATTTCTTTATTATTAGATGTACAGCATCTACATATGCACTTAAAACCTGTCATGTTATAAAAGTCGAAAATAATAAATATATTAAAACTGACTTTTACGCCCGCACTAGCCTCGTTTCACAGCATGATACTATTACTCTAAAAGATAAACCCACGCGCATGAGATAAGCCTATCTCTCTCGCACGCCTGACGTCACTCGACGACTATTTCCCCAGAAACGGCGAGTTTTAATATGGCATTCCGATTTCTGTTTAGATGTTAGATGGATTAAGCGCATGATTTATTTATTTTTTAAACGTCATATAATGCCAAAATACAATAAACGTTAAAAAAAGGCTTTAAAACACTGCTTTCCCAACCGACAAGCAGAATTGTTGTCGTCGAGTGACGTCATGCGCAACGTCGTACGAAATTAAATCGCCAAGTGGTTTTATCTTCTAGTAATAGTATCATGGTTTCACAGTAACTAGTAAACTAAACAGTTCAACGCACGCGAGAAACGGCTCCCGTACTAAATGATCCGCCGTTGAGCGGACCATTATAGTAGGGGACGCTGACCGTGCCGCCACGCTATAGACGATTTCGCCACGTTTTGGTAGGTACTTTGGTTCATGATACTATTACTAGAAGATAAAACCACTTGGCGATTTAATTTCGTACGACGTTGCGCATGACGTCACTCGACGACAACAATTCTGCTTGTCGGTTGGGAAAGCAGTGTTTTAAAGCCTTTTTTTAACGTTTATTGTATTTTGGCATTATATGACGTTTAAAAAATAAATAAATCATGCGCTTAATCCATCTAACATCTAACAGAAATCGGAATGCCATATTAAAACTCGCCGTTTCTGGGAAATAGTCGTCGAGTGACGTCAGGCGTGCGAGAGAGATAGGCTTATCTCATGCGCGTGGGTTTATCTTTTAGAGTAATAGTATCATGCTTTGGTTGGTCAGAAATAGTGATGGGATAATTCGAATTAAAAATAATCGATAATCCGATTATTGAAATAACCGCTATCATGCGATTATTCAGATTTAATTTTTTTTTATTTAAATTTTATTTTTCGTAATTCAAATTAAATCTGAATAATCGCATGATAGCTTTGAATAAAGAACTGACAGGAAGGAGCATTGCGCATATTTCTCATGATACTATTACTCTAAAAGATAAACCCACGCGCATGAGATAAGCCTATCTCTCTCGCACGCCTGACGTCACTCGACGACTATTTCCCAGAAACGGCGAGTTTTAATATGGCATTCCGATTTCTGTTTAGATGTTAGATGGATTAAGCGCATGATTTATTTATTTTTAAACGTCATATAATGCCAAAATACAATAAACGTTAAAAAAGGCTTTAAAACACTGCTTTCCCAACCGACAAGCAGAATTGTTGTCGTCGAGTGACGTCATGCGCAACGTCGTACGAAATTAAATCGCCAAGTGGTTTTATCTTCTAGTAATAGTATCATGGTTTCACAGTAACTAGTAAACTAAACAGTTCAACGCACGCGAGAAACGGCTCCCGTACTAAATGATCCGCCGTTGAGCGGACCATTATAGTAGGGGACGCTGACCGTGCCGCCACGCTATAGACGATTTCGCCACGTTTTGGTAGGTACTTTGGTTCATGATACTATTACTAGAAGATAAAACCACTTGGCGATTTAATTTCGTACGACGTTGCGCATGACGTCACTCGACGACAACAATTCTGCTTGTCGGTTGGGAAAGCAGTGTTTTAAAGCCTTTTTTAACGTTTATTGTATTTTGGCATTATATGACGTTTAAAAATAAATAAATCATGCGCTTAATCCATCTAACATCTAAACAGAAATCGGAATGCCATATTAAAACTCGCCGTTTCTGGGGAAATAGTCGTCGAGTGACGTCAGGCGTGCGGAGAGATAGGCTTATCTCATGCGCGTGGGTTTATCTTTAGAGTAATAGTATCATGCTTTGGTTGGTCAGAAATAGTGATGGGATAATTCGAATTAAAAATAATCGATAATCCGATTATTGAAATAACCGCTATCATGCGATTATTCAGATTTAATTTTTTTATTTAAATTTTATTTTTCGTAATTCAAATTAAATCTGAATAATCGCATGATGCTTTGAATAAAGAACTGACAGGAAGGAGCATTGCGCATATTTCTCATGATACTATTACTCTAAAAGATAAACCCACGCGCATGAGATAAGCCTATCTCTCTCGCACGCCTGACGTCACTCGACGACTATTTCCCCAGAAACGGCGAGTTTTAATATGGCATTCCGATTTCTGTTTAGATGTTAGATGGATTAAGCGCATGATTTATTTATTTTTAAACGTCATATAATGCCAAAATACAATAAACGTTAAAAAAGGCTTTAAAACACTGCTTTCCCAACCGACAAGCAGAATTGTTGTCGTCGAGTGACGTCATGCGCAACGTCGTACGAAATTAAATCGCCAAGTGGTTTTATCTTCTAGTAATAGTATCATGGTTTCACAGTAACTAGTAAACTAAACAGTTCAACGCACGCGAGAAACGGCTCCCGTACTAAATGATCCGCCGTTGAGCGGACCATTATAGTAGGGGACGCTGACCGTGCCGCCACGCTATAGACGATTTCGCCACGTTTTGGTAGGTACTTTGGTTCATGATACTATTACTAGAAGATAAAACCACTTGGCGATTTAATTTCGTACGACGTTGCGCATGACGTCACTCGACGACAACAATTCTGCTTGTCGGTTGGAAAGCAGTGTTTTAAAGCCTTTTTAACGTTTATTGTATTTTGGCATTATATGACGTTTAAAAAATAAATAAATCATGCGCTTAATCCATCTAACATCTAAACAGAAATCGGAATGCCATATTAAAACTCGCCGTTTCTGGGGAAATAGTCGTCGAGTGACGTCAGGCGTGCGAGAGAGATAGGCTTATCTCATGCGCGTGGGTTTATCTTTTAGAGTAATAGTATCATGCTTTGGTTGGTCAGAAATAGTGATGGGATAATTCGAATTAAAAATAATCGATAATCCGATTATTGAAATAACCGCTATCATGCGATTATTCAGATTTAATTTTTTTTTATTTAAATTTTATTTTTCGTAATTCAAATTAAATCTGAATAATCGCATGATAGCTTTGAATAAAGAACTGACAGGAAGGAGCATTGCGCATATTTCTCATGATACTATTACTCTAAAAGATAAACCCACGCGCATGAGATAAGCCTATCTCTCTCGCACGCCTGACGTCACTCGACGACTATTTCCCCAGAAACGGCGAGTTTTAATATGGCATTCCGATTTCTGTTTAGATGTTAGATGGATTAAGCGCATGATTTATTTATTTTTTAAACGTCATATAATGCCAAAATACAATAAACGTTAAAAAAAGGCTTTAAAACACTGCTTTCCCAACCGACAAGCAGAATTGTTGTCGTCGAGTGACGTCATGCGCAACGTCGTACGAAATTAAATCGCCAAGTGGTTTTATCTTCTAGTAATAGTATCATGCATATTTCTGCACTTGTGAAAGGGGACGGAAACGGCCATTTTGAACCTCCACGAATGACTCATTGTTTTGGTTGTTTCTGCTGAGTATAGTCGAAAACGTCCAAGTTTAAACATTTTTAGCAGTTTTAGTTTGTTTTAAACATTAGTAGAGGCTAATAAGTGTGCTTCAAATTGTTTTTGTGTATATTAGTCTAAATAAACATTTTTTTGACAATAATTTCTGTAGTACTGGAACTATAGTACAATACGTGGAAATATGGTTAGTTGTGCGTTTTGTGGTTGTTCCCTGACACCCAAAAATAAAAACTCGGGAATAACCTTTCATTGGTAAGTGTTTTTAATATTAAATTTTAAATTATTTAGAAATTAAAACGTATTTCGTTTGAATACAATTTTGAGGTTAGGATAAAAAGAAATCGCTTGATGTTCATAGGCGTAGCTAGTAAAAAAAATATAATGGAATATAATATCCATAAATATTGTAATATTATTACATTTTAAATTATTTGTTTTTAGATTCGTTCTGTGAATGTAAATTTGGGTTACGTTGTCGTTTAACATCTTTTTTATACAGCAATGTTTTGATAAAATTTTTGTTTTCACTTACTTATTACACCATAATAAAACACATAGGGTCCGAAAAAATCAATTTTTCACTCACATTTTAACAAAATAAAATAATTTATTTATTTCCCATATAAAACACTGAAAAAAAATGGCTGACTGACATTAAATAGGACGTCGTTTTGTGATGATTTTGGCCTTGAATAAGCAAGCTCGTTAAGTTTCCCTCATTAAATTGTAAATATTTTATTTCTTGTAAAAATGAGACAAATCCAGATAATTATAATATTTTTGAAAATTGTTCGTTTTTCCATGTATATTTCGACAAAAAAAATATGAAGATTTTTGAATTTTATTATTTCCATAATGCTTTAAAACTAAATTTAGATTCTTTTTTTTTTGATCTGACAACGTCGCAGAATCTGGCCCTTTACTTAACCTCAAAACATGGTGTTTTTTCGACTTTTAATTTCATTTTTCTCTGCAAAAATGCATTTTTTCTGATTTTTTCTTTTTGAAATATACTAAACAAAACGTGTTCTTTTTATCTGTAATTGTCATTTTTTTCAAATCGATGGACGCTAAACGACAACGGACCCGTAAATTTGTTTTTAAATGTTCAAATAATAAGATAAAAGGCTTTAAAAGTTAAAATTACAAGATAAATTACAGCCTTTTTTTGCTTTAACAAGTCTGTTTTTTGATATTCTGTTAAAAATGTTACAATTGCAGATGTAATGAAAGTATTTTTTTTAAGCTTTCCCAAAGAAGCCAGTAGAAGAGCACAGTGGATCAATTTCATGAAAAGGCCTGAATTTAATCCAAATCGCAGTAGTGTTTTATGTTCCCGTCATTTTGCTGATGATTGCTTTGATCGAACCTCTAAATTAAAAGTGAGGCTATTGCCAAATGCTGTCCCAACATTCGAAGTGGACCGTTTGAAATATGTAAGTGCTGTTGAACATTTTTTGGTATTTATTTTCATTATTTATTTACAAAAATTGGTATAATCAGTATTAGTGTGTAATATGTTTTTATTTAAAGAAAGCAAAGGATGTGTTTATAAAGTTTTGCTAATTTGTTTTAGGTTCGAACATATCATCCAGAAATTGTTAAACACACAAAAGATGTGGAAAAGAATTTGACAATTGATGAACCTGTGCCTGGCCCTTCAACTAGAGAAGAGACTCCCTCACCTCCTCTAGAAATACAAAAAGAAGATACACCCCGTAAAAGAATGTTAAAGAGGAAGATTAGTGACTTGGAAAAAAAAATAGTTTAAAGAATCTTAAAATACGTAGGCTGCAGAAAGCGAATTGGCGACAGAAAAAGCAAATATCTTCACTAAAGGTAATGACTTTAGAGCTAAAAAGAAAACATTTATTGTTGGAAGAGCATGAAAATATTATGTTGGAACATTTTGGAAAAAATAAGGAAATTATACAAAGACTTTTAAATAAATCTAAAAATAAAAGAGTTAAAAAAAATTATGAACATTCCGTTAGAGCTTTTGCTATCACATTGCATTTTTTTTCACCAAAAGCATATTCTTATGTTCGCCAAAAATTTGAAAATTGTTTACCTCATCCAAAAACCCTAGCAAAATGGTATTCCTCAGTAGACGCAAAACCAGGGTTTACTTCAGAAGCTTTTGATTTTTTAAAAGTAAAAGTTCAAAGTTCAGGAAACAAAAAAATTATTTGCTCCTTAGTTTTTGATGAGATTGCGATTAGAAAACATTTAGAGTTTAGTGGCAGTAAATATCACGGATATGTAGATTGTGGTAATGGCTTGAATGGGGAAAGTATGGAGCTAGCAACTGAAGCGCTAGTATTTTTGCTAGTTTGTATTAATGAACCGTGGAAGCTACCAATAGGCTATTTTTTTATTGCAGGGATTAATAGCCAACAAAAAGCTAGCCTAGTAGAACAGAGTCTAACACTGTTAAAAGAAGTAGGAATAATTATAAGCAATATTACTTTTGATGGTTGCGCAGCAAATTTTGGCATGTGCAAATTGTTTAATAATGGCAATCTTCTTAGGGCAGATTTTTTATTTAATAATGTCAAGTATTTTTTATTACCTGATCCAGTCCATATGACCAAATTAGTAAGAAATTGTTTTGGTGAAAAAAGAAAGTTTGTTAATTTAAATGGCGATTTAATTAATTTTGAATTTGTCGAAATGTTGAATAACCTACAGGAAAAAGAGGGACTTCATCTTGGAACAAAACTTAGAAGGCAACATATTAACTTTTTTAAGCAAAAGATGAAAGTAAAACTTGCAACTCAGTTGTTAAGCCGTTCAGTGTCGGAAGCATTATTATTTTGTAAAAATAATCTAAAATTACCAGAATTTATTAATTGTGGTCCTACTGCAGATTTTATTTTATTAATTAATAATGCTTTTGATATTCTTAATTCCCATAAGATTTCAGATGTTGGATTTAAGCAGGCTGCATGCCCAAAAAACATTAATAAAATAAAATTATTTTACGAAGAATTTAGTGTGTTCATAAACAATTTAAGATTTATTGATGGGACACCAGTTCTCGAATCCCAGCGAAAATCTGGTTTTGTGGGGTTGTTAATGGGTTTCAAAGCTCTAATAGGGATTTATGATGAATATGTTGGTACAGGATATTTAAAATTTATACCTAGTTATAAGCTAAACCAAGATCATATTGAGTTGTTTTTTGGAACAATTCGTTCTCAAGGGGGATACAATAATAATCCGACCTGCAGGCAGTTCACTGCGGCATATAAAAAAATATTAATTCACTCTGAAGTGAGAGATGGTGGTGCTGGAAATTGTATCCCTCTTGAAGAAATTAATGTATTAAATGTTACCTCTAAATCCAAACCTCCAGAACAAATAATAAATGAATCTGTGCCAAATCGTTTTGTAAACGATGAATACACAGCTGATGAGTTCAATTTTGATAACTTTCTGCATGACCACCAATATGCATTCAATTACCACACATTATCCCCTTATTGTTTAGAGGTAATAACCTACATTGCAGGTTTTGTTTCCTTTAAACTGGGACGAAAGCTGCAATGTGAACATTGTGTTGACGTTTTGTTTGGAAATAGGGAAGATTTCTTAAATTCCTTAATAACCCTTAAATCCCGGGATGGTTTAAGTTACCCCAGTCCAGGGGTTATTGAAATTTGTGAAAAAACAGAAACATTTTTAAGAAATGAATTATCAAAATCAGATAATGTAAAAATTAATAAGGAGAAAGTGTCTTTAAAAATTTTAAAATATTTTATTGGAAGAAATATATTTTCAAATATGATTTTTCATGATAATACTCCACTAGAAAATCATAGAGTTTTACTCATAAAATCAATTTGTAATTGTTTTCTGACAACCAGAATTCATTATATGTGTAAAAACGCTGTTATAGATGATAAAATTCGTAGCATGTACACTAGGCTAATTTTATTTAAGGGACAATAAATGTATATAAAAACATGTGAGTTTTTTTTGCACCTTCATCCTTTCCTAGTTTTTTTTAACTTTAATTTTAAAGATAGGTATTCACGCATTTACTTTCAGAATGGATTTAAACTTTCTTATGACTGAAATCAGCAACTTTAGGTAATAGTAATAATCCCTTAATTTATTTTTATTTAAAATTAAATGACTCTTAAATTATTTAGTACAATATCTAGTAAATGCAATAATTGATTATTTTAACCAACTTTTATCATTTATTAGTTTCTTATATTATTTATATTTTACTACGCCACTGTCAAAGCGGAAACAGTAGTCCGCCATATGCAACCTCTATTCCGGACACACCTGTCAAGTCAATATGCTCGTTCCTGTAGTTTTATATTCAAAGCATGATAGCGGTTTTTTCAATAATCGGATTATCAATTATTTTTAATTCGAATTATCCCATCACTATTTCTGACCAACCAAAGTACCTACCAAAACGTGGCGAAATCGTCTTATGTTTCGTATCCAGAGAAATAGAGAAGAGGAGAAAGCACTTCAATCTGCGCGAAAAGTCTAATATAGGGCGCCGCCATGGTTGCTTTCGCTTGTCATTTGTCATCATTTGTGCTTGTCATGTCATAATCTTGTTTGTAAACAAAAATTTAATTAAATTTGTTTTGGATGAATAATATTACGTTTTATGAATGAAATTAAAATTTTAAGATGAAAACATGTACCATTATTAAACAGTATACTTATGCAGGTGAATAATTTGTATGAATTCAAAAATATTTATGGGTTAGAAGATTTTTTTCTTGGTAAAAAGCTCAGAATATTGAAATCCTACATAATGTGTTTTTGAATTTTTTATTAAGGATAAAGAAAGCAGAATACGTTATAAATATGTATATAATATATATTACAATTTTTTAATGAAAAGGGCAAGAAGATCCAGGTCACTTGGCAGAAACGATAAATGGAAATGCTAAAATCGAAATACCAACTTGTTTACCCAAAAAAGCTTTAATAATTTTACCCAATAACTGCAGTGCTGTCTTTAGAACTCTAAAGTAAACATATCTTTTTAATGGATTCTTTAAAAGTCAAATAAAGGCCTCTGTTATTCAAAATTTGTGTACAGTATTTCACACTTTTTTATGTAAGTGCTCTTATCGAAGGTGTATTTCATAATTTGGTGTGTAAAAAAAGTGTTAACTAATTCTAAATAACAACCAGACCTAAAGTTACAATAAGAGAATATAGCAAAAAATGCATACAATTTAAAAGGCATCCTAAAGAATTTCCCAGCGAGAACATGCAATATGGACAAATAGCATTTTATTAAATAAAATAAATAATCAGTAAAGAAGTGTTTTATTTACACACTGTATTTTATGTCAAATGTTTTTTTTGCATTAAAAAGTAAGAATATGTTTTTTTTTTGACAATTAATATCGTAAAATTCCAAACATAAATTTCTGTTTCCTGTTAAACTAATCTTATTGTATTGTATAATTTAAGATAATTTTTATCGATGTTTAAATATTGTAGATCACATTCTAATTGAGCAAATTATTTCATAATTAGTTTATATTTAGGCTGCTGCAGAGACAATTTGAATGATTAATATGTGGCAATTGCCAATACTAAGATACCATAATAATAGAGTTATATAGACACAATCATGGGCAAGTTCACACTCTCCCTCTGAGGAAAAGAAAAGTGACATTCTTACACTTAATCCGGTAGGTTAGTTTGCTTAAACTATTGGGTTAACAATAAAACAAGATATTTTTATTAATAGGTTTTATTGACCATTAAATGGAATCAACTTGGTTAACTTATTTTTTGTATTCTTTCCCCTTGAATAGTTTTGGTATGGTGTTTCGCCATGGAATTGGTGATAATTGGTGGGTACTTGGGTGGAAATGCCATCCAAAAGAAAGCAAAGGTATAACATTTTGTCTTAAAATTTTTCCTTGTCCTATATGTTCACTATCCAGGAACTGTTTTAAACAAATGTATCTGCTAGCTGACCAATTGTTCATTTGCAGTATACTCAACCATTTTTTAACCAAAACTTCCTCTTTTGGAAATCTAAAATTAAAATATTACATGTAAATTTTGTTGCGATTACAAGTATGCAAAAATCAAGAGACCTAAACTATTATAATGTTATCTTATAAAATTACAATTAAACTATTTTGGCTTTAATTTTTCTAGGTTTTTATTTACCCAATAAAATATTTTCACTATATAAAATGGGGTACTTACAAACGAAAATAATATCTTCTGCTGTACTATATCTTCTAGAATTGGAACACCCTCTCACGCAACAAGACATAGTTCATTAAACTAAATTAAAGCATTATAAATGGAACACTTAACTAAAATAAAACGAAAGATACTAAGCCAAATCTAATCCAAAAAGTAAACAAAACATTTACGAAAAACTCTTGTTTATACGACAACCCTTTTTATTCCATGAGAACAACAAAGAAAACAAAACAAATGTCAATTTTGATTTGACAAGTAGAAGCAACCATGGCGGCTCACATGCCGTCTTCGTAAAATTGGATGCGCAGTGGTCGAAGCGCTTTCTCCCCCCTTCTATTTCTCTGTTCGTATCTGGTCTTTTTTATCTGGGCCTATAGTAAACGTTTCGAGCAACTTGACTATTTAATTTCTGGGAAACAACTTTAACAGCATAGCAACCTTAATACTTTTTTATTATTATTATTATTAAGTTGTGGTTGTATGTAGGCAATGCACAAAATGGAGTCGAGGAAATATTGTTATTGCAATCTGTTTGAGTCACTAGATCATGCAAACTGTGTACTTTTATTTTTTGCAGATTTATTTCTATTACCTCCATTTTATTAAGATTTACACTGTAAGAATTTCTATTATTACTAAAAAACCCTAAACAGAACTATTTTTTTATTGTTTTTTAGATTATATTAGGATTTAAAGTTTTTATTTATATTCTTATAGGAGTTAAATGTTTAATATTTTTAAGTATACAAGGTACATATGTAATTTGGGTATTACGTTTACTTTAGGTCTGAGCAGATTTAACTAAGATTATTGGTCTTTTTTGTTATGTTGGTTATGCTACGCTTTTACGTCCATCGGGAGGCACTGTGACTAAAGTATTGTTTAAAACTGTATAATGGATCTTTAAGATATTCTGGCCACCCAAATGTTTTCTCAAGAAAATGGCAATGTATCTGGAACGTTTAAATAAAGAAAACATTTTTATATCCAACTTATTTTAAAGGGTTTCGTGATGCTGTTATGTAGCAATGTGATGCCACTTTTGTAAAATTAAATTAATACCACTAAAATCTTGGTGTTCCATTGTCTTTATTTGTTAATTACCATAAAATTTTTCAGTTGGTATGTTTTCAAGTGATAACTTGAATTGGTTATCACTTTAAAACGGTTGAAAATATGCTAACCGAAACGTTGTTTACCAGTTAACAAAAATAAAAGCAGTGGAAGTGCAAGATTTTAGTGCTAATAAAACCACAACAATGTTTACCACCTTTAAGGAAAAATAAATATATCACATGTATCTTTTTTAAAACTTTATTACAAATTACGAGTACAAGTAAAGATAAAAAAGGGGTGAATAAACAGCGGATTGGGAATTTAAGCGATCCAGACAGCTGACCTATAGTTTGGTGTTTTTATGGCTTAAGATAAAATTTCGTCTATCCCACAGGTCTATCCCCAAGGGTAATAAACTTAACACCCTTGCGGCCGAGTGATGATAACTGCTAAGTCCATTGCTAAATTTAACAACGCGATCATCACTCGGCCGAGTCTATCCCAACGACTATATACTGGGTGTTTTTCAACTACAGAGAAAAGTGTGCATTAATGCCGCATTAGCGAGCCTTAATCGAAACAGTCAAGACCGATTGTGCGAGGCAGTGCGGTAGCTGAAACACTCAATGTTGAGCATTATGCGGCATACTGCGGTTTTGTGCGCTAATTGAAAATCACCCTTTAATATATAGTCGTTGCGTCTATCATCCAGCCTTTTGTGCATATACCGAGGTATTTGCACGAATATATATGCTCAAAGATTTAACCTTGCAGCTTATAATTTTACTTCCCGGTCGCGGGAGGAAGGATTCCTACTGTAGCACACCTAGCGGACATTAGAAGAACTCGAAACGAAAATGACGTCTCCACATTTTCACGTCTGAAAAATAATTGGGTAAAATAAAAAGCCGCTTTGCTTACCAGAACTAACCATGACCGACCTTTTAGACAAATTCAAAAGCTTTTAGTTCTAATCGGTCATGGTTAGTTCTGGTAAGCAAAGCAGCTTTTTTTTATCCCAATTATATTTCAGACAGACACAATTTTTTGTTTTTGCGCACGTAAATTCGTATTCCTAATGAATAACAGAAGGTGTGTATACCAAATATTAACCATATAATAGTAAAATAGCAGAAAACCGTTTTGTAAACAATTACCAACGAAAGGAAAAACGCTCACTAAACAATAAAAATAAGGTTAGGTTAGGAACTTTTTAGGTTGCCTAAAATCTCGCTAGAGGCGTTAAAGTAGGAATCCTTCCTCCCGCGACCGGGAAGTATAATTCTACCTAGAGGCAGCCCAAGGGTAGTAAACTTAAGAGGCAGCCTAGCCGCTTGATTGTGCGAAAAGCGGCCGTGAGAGAAAATGCGCTATAATTCTTATTACTTTCTAGCTCCGTGTGCTGGTTGGGCGGCTTGGAAGGGTATGTACCCCGCTTTTCAATCAGCACGCGGTACGAGAGAGAAAGGGATTAGACTTCTGGAGCTTTTTTTCCCACGCACTCCGTTCACACCTTAGACAAGGAAAGAGAGAGGACGCGTTACGCGCATTACATACCGTGCGCCGAAGTTGAAGCCGAAAATCGAGCCGACGCCATCACAGATTACTAAAGTGGACGCCATATTTTGGTGTCAAACAATAGGAGTGTCACCAAAATTTGTTTTGTGATTTAATCTCTGAAAAACTGTGTTTAGATACATAAATTTAGTTTGATCATAATGGTGATGTGTTGTGCTTACAATTGCAAAAGTAGAAGTGACAAAAAGGAGCCTGGAATTTCTTTCCACCGGTAAGATATTATAAGCTATTTTTTTTTGCCTCAAATAAAACACGTTTTATTTAATCTTGAAGATAGTTTATGTATGTGATATTCTAATATTATCTGTAAACTTGCTAAATCAGCTATATCTGACAGTTTCCATACAAACAATGAAGGTTTTTATTCATGAATTTATAATTAATTACTCATGCCAGCTCAATAAACAATCATTAGGGCAGTGGCGGCGTGTTTTAATTTTAACTATTTTTACAGCCTGTAAGCAAAGACTAATAAGGCTTTTTTATTAGGTTTCCTACAAATCCAGAGAGACGGAAAGAGTGGGTGCAAAACACAAAAATTGCAGACTGGTCTCCAACGAAAAATGATAGGATTTGTTCCAAACATTTTGAAAACAAATGGTTTTATTTTATAAGTGAAAGAAAACGACTTCTAGACGATGCAGTGCCGACCATATTTGTGGAACTTCCAAAGTATATCCAACCTAAGAAGGTATGTATGTTTATCACAGTTGCTTTTTATATAACGATACCTTATCTTTATACTATTGTATGTGCAGTACCTATATAACTCGTGACAAAAATTGAAAAGGGAAATTAATTGTGATATACCTTACTTAATTCAGTCATACAAATATGTGTATATTTTTGGTTGCTCATCTTGTGATATTTTGGCAGATATAGCTTGGTAACTCTGGAGATGTTAGTTTGTGCACAATTTTATTAATTATGTTACACTCATAATCTGGATTTAATAAAATTTAACATACAGCATTGTAACTCTGAGGTAACGCTAAGAAAATCTGTTCCTTTTAACTAATAGGTGTGCTATTGTTTCAGGAATTAAAGAGAACTCTTCCCCAAAAACGAGCACATGTTGCTTCTGAAGAACCATTAGCATCGACATCGACAGATATGCAAGAAGAAGTGAATGCAGACACTCCCGGAAAAAGAAGTTACGGAGGGAACTGTTTGCGGAAAAATCAAAAAGTCAGAAAAAAACAAAAAAAATAAAACTGTTGAGCCAGAAGGTGAGACGGTATAAAAAGAAAGTGGTATCTTTAAAACAAATTATAAAAGATTTAACCAAAAGAAATTTATTAAACAGTGACAATGCCCTTTTATTCAATAATATGCCAAAAATAGCTAAAGAATTGCAAAAACGTAAATTGAAAAAAATAAGAAATATTCTCCTGAATTGCGAAAATTTGCAATCACTCTAATTTTTTTTCCCCTAAGGGATACGATTATGTTAGAAGGGTTTTGATACATGTCTACCACACAGAAGCACAATTGGTAAATGGTTTAGGAATGTTGATGCTGAACCAGGATTTACAAAAGAATCATTTCTTACTTTAAAAAATATGTACAGTTAGCAGATAGGCCTGTTCTCCTTGCACTTGTTATCGATGAAATTTCTATTAGAAAGCAAGTAGAATGGGAGGAAAAAATTTCACGGGTATGTTTATTATGGTGTTGACTTGAAAGATGATCAGAATGCAGTAGCCAAAGAGGCATTTGTTTTAATGATTGTATGTATAACGGAGCATGGAAATTGCCAGTAGGGTACTTTTTGCAGATGGGTTATCCGGAATGCAAAAAGTTCTCTAGTGTCCCAATGTGTTGAATTAATTCAAGAAACAGGTGCTCATGTCCTTTCATTGACTTTCGATGGTGCACCATCAAATATTTCAATGGTAAATATTTTAGGTTGCTCAACGGAATTTCACAACCTCCGAACATATTTTAAAATAAATAATAACAATGTCTATATTTTTATGATCCTTGCCATATGTTAAAATTAATTAGAAATATGTTAGGAGAAAAAAAATTTAGTAGATGGTCAAGGAAATCAAATAAAATGGCAGTTCATAGAAGAATTAGAAAATTTGCAAAACAGCGAAGGTTTGCATTTAGGAAATAAGCTAAGAAAAGCTCACATCAATTTTTTTAAACAAAAATGAAAGTCAGATTAGCCATTCAATTGCTAAGTGAGTCAGTGGCCGATGCTTTAACTTTTTGTGAAGAAACATTACGTCTTGATAACTTTAGGGGTTGCAAAGCTACTGCATATTTTATCAAAATGGTAAATAATATTTTTGACATATTAAACAGTCGGTCTCTAGCAGCTCCTAGATACAAGAAAGCTATTTTGAGAAAAATATTGAAAATACTAGACAATTTATTTCTCATGCTATTGAATATTTATCAAATTTAAAATTAATTACCGGAGAACTAGTCATTCACTCAAAAAGGAAAACCGGTTTTCTGGGTTTTATTATTTCTCTAAAAAGCGCATTGTTAATGTATGAAGAAGGTGTTTCCCAAAATAGGTTAGTTTACCTTCCCTGCTACAAAATCAGTCAGGACCATTTAGAGTTATTTTTTCATCGATTAGGTCAAAGGGTGGGTGGAACAATAACCCTACCTGTCGACAATTTACTGCTGCATATAAGAGATTAATAGTCAGGGCAGAAATTCGTGAGGGTGGGGTGGGGAATTGTATCCCTTTAGATGATATACCAATACTTGTAGGATCTAGTAGGTTTGAAAAACCAGAGCTTAATATTGCACAACCTGATATGTTAGAAGAGGTATCTCAAAACTACTTGAACTTGCAAACAGTTTGGCAAGATCATGAATATATAATGAACAGCCATGTGATTAGTGAGTGTTCTACACAAATTATTATTTATATTGCTGGATTTGTATGTCGTAGGCTACAAGTATTAATTAAATGTGAGAACTGTGTACAATCCTTAATTGGGGATCAAAACAATTATTTAAATTCTTTAATTTGCCACAAAAATCGCGGTGGATTAATGTATCCATCAAAAGATTTGGTGGAGATTTGCAAAATTAGTGAACATTTTTTGCGTATTAACGAAAATAAAATAAAAAATGAAAATTTTTTAAATTTCTTAAAAAGTACTATAATGTTTAATTGTATACAGTATCAATATTTTTCAGCATTAAAAGAACACGCCTCTGAAAACAACACCAATCACATATATTTTCTAATGGAGTCTATTATTTTACAATACTTAAATATTCGTTTACACTTTATAAGTAAAAGGAAATCTGAAATAATAGACCCCATTAGAAGCCAATATACTAAGTTGATATTGTTCAAAGGACAATAAAATACGTTTAGGTGTATAATATAATATGTTTCTACATATATTTTTTTATATAACCTTATAGTTTTATATTATTTTGTTAATATGTATTATGTATTATGTAGGTTAATAAATATATTGCTTCACCATTAGTCTAAACCGTTGTTTAATTTGCACATAACTATGTTAGAAAATATTTCATTCACATTAAAATTTACTAAACTTCACTTTGATGCCTTTGACGTTTATTATTTTCTAATACACGGTTGCAGAAAGCGTGATTAGTACTTTGAATGTTTAGCGAAATGTCAGATTTTGACAGGTTGCCTACTAAAACCATTAAGTAACACTGACATAACGTTCTGTTAAATATTCTAAACCTTGATTAACCTTTGTGCAACCCGGGTATATGATATGAAATAAAAATAACGTTTATAATTTTATATTATGCTTCATCTTTTATCCAGGAAACAATCTCCCGAAATTACGCTACCTACTTTGCCTCAAAATAAATTTGATAATTGCATATTTGTTGCAAAAACTGAATTAGGATATTACGTATTCATGGAAATAAAGTCGTTCAGTTTTTTTGCCAACATGCTTTCATAAAAAATGTCTAATTTTGTTGTATCGGTTTTAGAGTAAATCCATAAATATTATTTATATTTTCCCAAATATCAGTCGTTTGTTCCGCCACTGAGCTGACCTGCGTGGTGTCACATTGGCTTCACTTAACCCCAAAGTGTTATTTGTCCCCTCTCTTTCCTTGTCTAAGGTTCACACGGCCGAGTGGCAAGACTGTCCCTAGCAGGTTTAAGGATCCAACCCAAAAAACTTAAATAGTTCTGAATCCAACCGCCACTACCTCGTATTTTTACATAAACTTTTGTTTCTTCGAGTGCCGGAACATCTCATGCACATCTCATGTTGGCAACATGGCATCATGTTAAAATGTCGGATTGAAGACTAGAAAGGTAGTAAAATATTTTCTAACTTTTTACGACGAATTCTTGGAGAAAATTCAAAATTTTTAAAATTATATACAATAGTTAATATGTTTACAGTCTATGATATCGTTTTTGTTTATGGTTGTTTTTCATGTTTATTGTTTTAGATTTATGCATTGTTATCGGCATTGGGCGACATATCTATTAACATAAACAAGGAGGTCTTATTTCAATTTATAATTGGTGCACTGTAAGGTAAGTTGTTTGTTTTTACCAAAATATTTTTTTTTGCTTTAATAACCCACTAAACTTTGTTAATATGTTTGTACATGAATACAAATTTTAAATGTTGATTAAGGAGCTTTAGCAGCAAGCCTGTATAAATAGGAATTAATAAAATATTTTGGTAAAATTGTACTTATCGGACTTCTCTCCGATTTTGCTGATTTTTCGTATACGCAGATTTTTTGGGGAGCCGATAAAGAATCCAATTTTTTTCAAGTCAATTCCTATTTTTCAGTTATGAGGCCTCCAGGTGGACTAACCTTAAAATTAGACACTTTCCTTCTGGAAACTCATTACCATTAAAATACACTGATTGGGCACTTACATATTAATCAAATACATTAAGAATTTACAATATTTTATTGCCCATTTTTTGTAAAATACACCTCAAATGAATTCAGTTTTTCCTTTTCGATGATATTTTAGTTAGTCATGTGTAACGCTGTGTTGAATGGCACTTTGCACTTTTTGTGTATCATAAGAGTTGAATCAGTGTTCATGAAAGTAATGACACCACAGAGGACACCAACACACTATAGTAACTAAACCTAAAACTCTATCACATATACATATACAGGGTTTTCCCATAAAATTGCGCACCCCTTTAAAATCTTTATTTTTATAGATAGAAAAAATAGTTTATATGAAAGTTGCAGGATTTTTTATGAAGATTTTCATGGTGTAAGATAGAAAAACAAATGATGATCAGAAAATTAACAATCACTATCAACTTCGTTATTTAAATGGAACACCCTGTATATGATTGAAAATTTAAATTCTGCTAATCTTCCTCTTTTCAAATATATATATATAACTTATCTATGTTCGGATAAACGAGTTCCATGTTATTTGAATTTAAAATTTGTTCTTATAAGCCATAGTTAGCCATGGATACAGCCCAAAGTTTGGCAAAGTTAAGTCGCGTTAGCCATGGTTCGTCTTGGAAACCAAACAAAAATATAAATATATGACAGAAGTCAATTTTGGGTTGTATCCATGGCTAACTATGGCTTATAAGAACAGATTTTAAATTGAAATAACTTGCAACTTGTTTATCCGAACATAGATAAGTTATATATATTTAAAAAGAGGAAGATTAGCAGAATTTGAATTTTCAATCATATACAGGGTGTTCCATTTAAAATAACGAAGTTGATAGTGATTTGTTATTTTTCCGATCATCATTTGTTTTTCTATCTTACACCATGAAAATCTTCATGAAAAATCCTGCAACTTTCCTATAAACTATTTTTTTCTATCTATAAAAATAAAGATTTTAAAGGGGTGCGCAATTATACAGGAAAACCCTGTACATACCCCTATGAGCAGCTGGCACGTTCACACTATGCCGAAAGAGGCCGTTCTGCAAGTGCCGGCCAGCACATTCGATTCGAGTTGACTTTACGTCCATATTAAGGTTTAACCTTAACCTTAAACGTCCATATTGCTTTGTAGTGTGGACATCTCGATCGCTGCCAAACCAACCCGGTATCTATACACCGTAGATTTTGATTTTATTCGGTTTGGTTTTCTTGTGATGAGGCCGACCGAAGTCGGGTTGAATTCGGCGCGATTCGGGCCGGCTTTTGGCAATTCAGCAAGGCCGACCGGTACGTCTACACTAATTCGGTTTTGTCGATCGGCATAGCCAAATGATGCCAATCGGAATAGTGTGGACGTGCCTTTACACATGACTAATTTTAGTTAATTATAAATTAGGCAACCTTTTTTACAACTTAGGCCGGCCGCATACATACAACTTTTTAGTCGAGCAACTGTTTAGTCGAGTTGCGTGCTTGTGCGATTTTTATGATGACCAAACAGTTTAGTCGCCGAAGGTGCGCATACAGTCAATTCAGTCGCTATCGATTTATGTACTTGTTTAAATAGCCGCAGGACGACTGTTCAGTTGAGCGTATGCGCACTCCAGTACATGGTAATACTCATTGAACCGTCGCGATAGTTGCGCGACTGATTAATCAAAAGGCGATCGATGTGGTTTTACAACTATTTAGTCGAACAACTATCTGGTTGCTAATATGCGCACCTACATAAATTTCTATATTTATTTATTTTATTTATTTATTTATTTACGCATTGGACATTTACAAGGATTACAAGTATAGATAAATATAATACTAAACACTAATTATCTACTAACTAACTCACTAAAATAACCTTCTTGGCTACAGTTTTAAACATGCTCAAAGAAATGTCAAAGAAGTCCAACTGATCGTAAAACTTATTAACATTCCTAGCTATTCTATTTATAGCACTGTACAGCAAGTAATACGTGCGACAGTAGGGTTACATGTAAAAGGGCTTGACTGCGAGTCTGACGAGTTGGTACTCGAATAGCAAAAGCTTCCAGACTTTTTGGACATCTTATAAAGTTGTTCAGTGATTTGAACGCGAAACAGACATCGTAGTACTCCCTTCTACATGCAAGTGTGGAGAGGTCCAAATATGACATACTCTGATCATTTGTTAGCTGAATACCATTTCTTAAAAGTATAAAACGTGCAATTTTTATAAATTTATGTTGCACATTCTCGAGCCTATTAATGTATGTTTGATAGTATGGTGACCAGACAATACTTGAACACTCCAGAACAGATCTAACAAATGAAATATACAAAGTTTTAAAGGCACAAATGTTGTGAAAGTCTTTACAGGATCTCTTAATAAATCCCAGCATTCTGTTTGCCTTACAAATTATATTTTCAATATGATTTGAAAACAATAACTTTGCATCTAAATACACCCCCAAGTCTTTGACTAAAGAAACTTCCCTAAGTTTAACATTATTAATGTAGTACTGACAGGGAAACATTTTCTTTGTTCTGTTGAATCTCATAAAGCAGCATTTATCAGTGTTAAGAGCCATATCATTCAGTTGACACCAAGAAAAGACCGTATTGATGTCGTTTTGTAAGGATATCACGTCCTGAACAGATGTAACTCGTGTGTACAACTTCATGTCGTCGGCAAACAGTAAGTATTCTGAAGACAACATACTACCTAGGTCGTTAATAAAAAGACTGAATAAAAGAGGTCCAAGGTGAGATCCCTGTGGAACTCCCGACGTAACCATAAAGGATTCAGAGAGATGACCGTCGATGACCTATCAGATAGATAAGACTCCAACCACAATAGTAGTGTTCCGGAAATGCCATATCCTGCCAGTTTTGAAAGTAAAATGCCGTGATTAACCTTATCGAACGCCATATACTTTTAACGTGCGACTAAACAGTTGCTCGACTAAAAGTTGCATGTATGCGGCCGGCCTTATACCATATATGTTGTATAAATGGTTGCCTAATTCAAAATTAACTAAAATATCAAAAAGAAAAAACTGGATTTATTTGAGGTGTTGTTTACTAAAAATAAGCAATAAAATATTGTAATTTTTTTATTATTTTGTATTAGTTTAATTTGTGAGTGCTCAATCAGTTTATTGTTCCCATTTGATGGTAATCAGTTTCAAGAGGGAGGAATTTTAGGAAAGAGTGATCATTTTGGGGTGAGTTAAAACTCAAAAACTAGAGGTTGCTGGAATAAAAATTTATGTACAAAAATTTTAAAAAATTTTGTATGTAGTATAATATTTCCATGTGTTCTAGACTATACCAGACTTGTTTTCTTTTCATAAACCTTTAATTCAATTTAACAGTTTTTTTATTTGTACCATTTTTTTGTTCAATACTGTTTACAGTGAACAAATATATAGTTTTTGGAACACAATCGTTTATAAAATGTTGGTAATCCTTGGATTTCTAGCATAAATAAATGCATAATTATACACTTACCTATAATATTCTTTAAGAGGTTAAAATTGCATCAACTTACCATATTATTTAATTCATGTTGTACAGCGTGGTAGTCCTCCAAGGCTTTAACTAACCAGAACTAAAAAAACATGTTATACTTTGATTTAAATTTGAACATGGATGGATGATGGTTCTGTAATTATATAAAACAAAGTAACGGTTATAGCTGAGTACAAACATGTCTAGATTCTTTCCACAGAACAAAACTTATGGGATCATCATGGATGTTATTGAAAATGTCCATTTATATTTATTTAATTTCTGTTTTACCATTTATTTTGCACAGTCCAGAACAAAAATGTTCAGATAATGTGTATGATACTATAAAGTATTTTAAAATATTAAAGTAATTTATTGATTAGAGATTTTTTTCTGTGTTGTATGATTAGTATGATCTAAATAATCTTTTTAAAATTTATTTAAACATCCCCAACTAACTTAAAATTAAGTTCATTACAGGAATTATCTAACCAAGAAACATGAACTTAAATATAATCAATACAAAATTAAACAAGCATAAAAGTAATTGAAATACAGTCGATAAAGGAATATTTAAAATGGAAATGTGTAATTTTATGAATTAATTATGAACAACAGTTTTAACATATGTTTTAAATAATTTACTATTACTAGTTATTTATAATTTTTTGTGACAAACCATGTTAAATTAGGACATCATTTTATAAAATTGCTTTTTGGCCAAAATTACTGTTACTGATGATTGTTTCTAAGTAAACAGTTTGTCTCATTTTTTTTTGTTGTGATATTTTCGGACCATAGACCAACTAACCTTATTATATGTATTAATAATTTTAAACTACAATAGAATGAAGATACATCTGTTTCTGCCTTTCTGACAGCCTATAAAAACCATCCTTTTGCCATAGACCTTAGGTACCACGGTTTGTTTCGAAACCTTATACACATTTTCCCTCTTTTTATTAGAACACAATTAAATGATTCAGACGTTTAAATACACATTATTGCTTATACATATAAGAAACATTTTTAAAACAACTATATATTTAACCTTTATACAAAAATCATAAATATGGTAACTTTATATTTATTTTTCTCTTACATAGAATAGTATTTCTTTAGTAAGTGTACATTTTTTATTGCCTTGGATCTCGATGACGTAAGAATATACCAAGTTTTCTTAAAACTTAAATGATACGAATAAGTTAAGTTTAATACCTTTAAACTATTAGTTTTAAATTTAAAGTTCATATCCGTGAATTGCAGTTTACTAGATATTTGAGTTATAAATAATTTTTTTTTTATATTGAAACGATACAGAGTAAACAAGATTTAATCTAAAATGGAAAAGAAAGTAATAACAAAGGATTAGCCTCATATTTTTCGAATAGTCTGTTGGAACTGATAGTGTCATGACATTGGTCGGTGATCATGCTTCCACTTGATTATTAATACTCTATACACTCTATCACCTCAAAGCAGGAGATCATGAACCTATATGGTAGTACCCTTAGAGCAGCTATCAGCTTCCTTATCTTTATTCGTTGTTCTCAGAGAGATAGAGCATAATGACCATACTCTCACTAAGCTATTTTTTAATTTTTACAGACGTTTAGTCTGGTTTTTTTTTAAAATTTTTTTTAAGATAAGATTAACTACATGAGCTAATATGGAACATTGATTTTTATATAACATAACCAATATATGACACCCGGATTTAGACCCGACCCTACCGTTTTAAACTTATAAAAAATAAGAAAATTTTCTTTGGGATTTAAGTTGGTATTTTATATTTCAGTTATGGAATGCAATTGTTATTTTTTTTTTCATTATTATTCAATTCAATTTAAAACATGCTTTATTGTCTAAGAATTTAAATCTTGTTAACAAGGGAGCGTTCAAGTATTACGTAACGCAATTTTAAGTTAAAAGTTACAATTATGTGCCGTAAAGTACCGGAAAGTCGCTAAAATACCTTTGTTTTTGTTTTAATCGCGTTAATATTATTTATTACCATTTGAAATGTCTTGTTTTCGGGGTGCGTGGAAATTCTCTTTAAGCGACCGTTCTGAGGGGTTAAAAAAAACAATGTTACGTAACGCGTAGTTTAAACCTCCTCTCCCTCCCCTGTAACGCATCGAAACAGTTTACAAGACCTCCCCTCCCCCAAATTCGTTATGTAAGACTTGAACGCTCCCCAAGGCTGAGATACTTTAATAATTGGATTAAGATCTAATAATATGTTCAATAAATATATCAATTAGTACTATTAAATTAACAATTATTACAAGTCAAAAATTTTAAAAGATAAAAGACAAACATTAGCAATGACAAACAACTTAAAATTTTATGCTAGTGTGAAACACTAATACGTTATTTTTTATATTTATTACATTAATAGACTAATTCAACCTTATATCTTGTATATCATAAAGTATGTATTACTTATTTATTACTTTTAATAAAAACGTTTAAATAGTTAAAGCCGAAGTTTTCAGGTATTTTTAAATCATGACCAGATTTACTGCAATCAGTTACTTATTTTATTACAAAGAACTGTGCTCATTATCTAGATCTTGTAAAGTTTTGTGATAATGTATATAAAGTGAACTGCTGAATATATATTTGACATACAATTATTAATGATATGGTTTTATTACTTAAACTAGTTAAAACCGTACAAATGTAGAATAAGTCTATCCTTTTAAAACCGTGGAACTTTCTGCGTCAATTGAAAAGGTATCTGGGTTACCTTAGATGGAATTATTTTCGCTCATTTTGTTATCTTCGTTAATTTTAAGTGAATTAAAGTTGTGTACATTTGTAAACTCTAAGTTCAAAAGCTATAAGGATTTCCATTTCTCAGCAACATCTTATTTTTTGCAAAGCTGTAACCATAATAATAAGCAAATATCGCTCAAAGATCAAGTTAGAGCAAGAAATGTGAATGGCAGTGTCAAGCCTTATTCATCGCTTTAAAAAATGTGTGGAGATCAGAAAGCGCACCCGGTACATTAATTTTTTTCTATTTTTATTTAATAATTGTGTATTCTTGTGTGTGAGTTCAATATGAGCCTCAGATTGTGGTTTTTATTTTTGTGTCTTGTCACTAGTGTCAATACAGGGTCGTGTTTAATATAGTGTTGTACAACGTTCGTGTTTTGCGAATATGTAGCAGTCAGGTTGTAATGCACTATTTCGACTACTAAACTGAACGTGCAAATGCGCCTCTAACTAAAAAAGTTTGGAAACCCGTGTTCTAACTGGTTGGCAAGTGAAAACAGTTTATTTGGAATAAATATAATTAAATTTGATAATTTAGTATAGATGTAGTTCGTCATTGGTATTCTAGCGAAGGACAATTTTTGGCTGAACCTGAAGTTGAAGTCGATTGTTCGGCTCTTGTCACAACCTTCAGCCAAAGTTTCAAACGCAGAAATTTTGGTTCAAAACCAACTAAAATATATGGTTTAAAAATTAAGGATGAAAATTTTATTTCAATATATTTTATGTGTTAAAAAGTGTGCTAATGATACATATAAATAAATATCTAATATAAACAAATTGCATTCCATGTTTGTAAAAATCATAAACTTAGTTACCTTATCGTGCGAATTAAACATAATAATTATTTCGACTTCGGCAAAACCTTGAATGAGGGTAGGGATGACGTTTTGTTTTTTTCGAAATAAGTTTTACTTGGAGTAGGTTGGAATAGTCCCTAAGTTTTCCTGTTTCGATAAAACAATTTGGACTGAGTCTCAACCTATGCACAACTGCAATCAGACCAGTAACGTACAATCCTGCTTTGTCGTTCGCTGTTGGTTACTGTCGGTTCCAGCTGCCAACTGTGATCTCGTTAGCGGTGGCAGCGAATAGATTGCGTATAAAGTATGAAAGTGTTTTCGTTCAATCGTGGCTTGCTGTCTGCGTTGTCCATGTTTAATATGTTATATCAAATACAATAGTACATTATTAAGCCCTACATGTAAACATCTATCTGTTAAAATCTATTTAAATAACAAAGATTATTATTGTAATACCAAAGTTGTAACATGTATTCCATACTTATACCAGAACAATACATACATATATTTGTAAACTAATTGCAAAGAACACCAACAATTTATAACACTGGTCAACATTTGATCTACGCGGGACCGCCGAAGCGTTTAGTTACTACTAGGGTTTTTTGAGATCGCTGATTACGATGAAAGGGTCAGTGAACCTCCATCACGTCAGGTTCAAGGTCAGATGAAGGTCAAGTAAAGAAAAAACCATTAGAAAAATTTTGAAAAATTCTTGCATATGTTTATGAAGTCGCTAAATCCGAATCCGGCGTTTATTTACATTTTAGATTTATCTACATGCATGAATTTTTCCTATGCTTTTTTCTCCACTTGACCTTTAAATGACCTTGAACCTGAGCTTATGAAAGTTAACTGACCTTAAAATCCGATTCGCCGACCTTGAAAACATACGATTTTTTTTCAGTTTTTTTGAATCGATCTTAATTTTTTTATCCCAAAAAAACGTCAAAATAACCTTGAAATGACCTTGGATGACTTCTAGGATAGATGTAATTAGACGCCGGAGTCGGATTCCGGGACCTCGAAAACATATACATGAATTTTTCACATACTCCCAATAGTTTTTTTCCACACACTCCCCCCAATAGTTTTTTTCCTTGACCTTGAACCTGACGCGATGGAGGTTAACCGACCCTCTTATAGTAATCAGCGACCCCAAAAACCCTAGTAGCACTTAACTGCTTTCGGCGTTCCCGCGTAGATCAAATGTTGATCTGTGTGATAGCCGAATATAATATAAAGTAACATGCCTATGAAGAATTATTAACATTAATAATGGTCGGTTGCACCATCAATTTTAACGAACCCCTAGTACTTAAAATAGCCAAACAAGTGATGTGATTGGCTACATAGGAGATTTAAGAAATACTTAACGCTAAGGGTTCCCTAAAATTGTTGCAACCGGCCATAAATAACAGATATTTTACAATGAGTCTTGTTCCGCCCAACAAGAGAAACGACGAGTAAAAAATAAAAAAAAACCATTGAGTCTCTGTGTTCCATTTACGGACTACCCTGTAAGTGGCAACTCAGCTTAACAACAAACGGTGCTCGCAATGCAATGAGTCAGGCGACCAGCGCGAAGCAACTAAGGTTTCGAAACAGTTTAGAACGGATGCTGTTTTCTTCGAACAGTTTTTAAGAGTTTTTTTAATATATAAATCTCATATTTTGTTAGTTTGTACACCCTAACAGAAATTTATGGAATTAGATTAAGATAGTTTGTACTCGTCCTATTTTTTTTTTTAATTAAATTTAATAACGGCTTATATACATAAAAAAGTATGTTTTTATTAATTATTATTTTCCCAATAGTTATATCTTTTCGAAATATCATGGGGGCCATGATTGAAATAAAAGCAAATGATATTTCTTAACAGTTGTATTCAGTATGTCTAGCATTTAGTCATGGTAGGGTATACGCTTCAAGAAGTCTCATTCTTATTTAAAAATTTTATTAAAATATTTGATCTTTTGTTCGGTACGTGAAACTTTCAGAAGTTCTAGTGTGTTTGCAGTTAGTTAGTAAAATTTCAAAGTAATTTACTCTACACCAGTCTACACGATAAAAAAAAACCCACAACGATGACAAAACGCAAGAAATCCAAAGAAAATTGTTGCAGTGAGAGCCAAAGTTGCAGAGAATGCAAATGTGTTCCCAAGAAGTTGGACTTTTAAGAATGGTAACTTGGCGAATTTTAAGATCTGGCTATATATGCTTACATAGATAGTGCTGACTTAAGAACTAAAGCTCGTAAGTGTCTTTTGTTTAGCAATTGGGTTTAAGAAAAACTTGAAATTGATTCCGCTTTTTTTTTAAGAAAAATATGGAAGATTTGGACAACTTCGATCCGATCCTTGGCCTCCAAGGAGCTGCGATGTAACACCGTTAGGTTATTTTTTATTGGATTATTTTAAGTCTTTGGGCTATGCAAACAAACCACAAAGATGAAATTTTAAAACAAAACCTTATTTTTGGATTTGTTTTTTCTGTGATTTATTGATATTTAAAAACATAATATTATTCTTATTGGGAAACTTTATATTGTTAGACATGGCAATTTTTAGGTGTAAGTGAATGGTATTATTTATTTTTAAATCCCACTTTTGCTGTTTTATTGCTGTATTATATATCACACCACTTCCGGTTTATCCGGAAGTGGCATGAGTTTTAATATTTAAAATGGAACACCCTGCATATTTTTTAAGATTGGGTTCTACAAGTCATTCCTGATATTAAACCTTTATTATATCCTTTACCAATCTTTGTTCGTTTTCGAGAAAATGGAGATTGAAAACATTCATTTGAATTATCAAACTATAACCACATCCGGTTAAACCGGAAGTGATGGGCAGATGTTGTTATATTTAATATTGGCATCTAGTAACACAATATATTATTCCAAAATCTTAAATATAAATGTTTTATTTTCAGGAAATTCAAGGCTTGGTAGTGATATCGTTGTCACCCGGTATAAATAATTCTGTCATCGGTTTAAAAGGTTTCTTATTTTAAATAATATAAAAAAATAGACCTTTTAAAAAAAATCTTAAAATCGAAACTGTTCTTAAAGACTTCCGAGGAAAAGTCCTTACTGACTCGACTATAATGAAAAAATGTCTTCCAGATAAATATCAGCTGTTCATTTTTTGTAGGTTTTTAATTTTAGGATTATTAGTGTATTTTTCATAAATAAAATTGCATTTATAAACTAATCAGAATTTTAAAAAAAATTACCTAAACCCAAACAGGGCAATATGATCGTGCTGCTGAATAAATAGTTAAGTTTTTTAAAATTTAATTTAGATAATCTCTGGGTAAAAATATAGTATTATTATTTCAGTTACAGACACAAAAACATATTTCCAAAGTTTGTTTATAATTTTATATTTATTTATTGTTACAACTTATTATTTATAACCATAATATAACCCTCCGTACTATGATGGTTTCATCATAGTGCTGACTATTGTAAATAATCCACAACTGCAGAATACATTTTTGATCTTCTGGACAGCATAATACATGGTGTACTGTATGAAGCCTAAGTACTACATGCCATGGGTACTGAGACTTAAGGCCTTATTACTCTACCAAAATATGCAATTCTTTTACGATACTTTTTAAATAGTAGTGCCTGAATAAAAATATGTTTTACTTCTGTACTAACCCCCATTGGCATCTGGGTAATGTCATCCGGATAGGGTCTACACTTTAATTTAGAATCCTACCCACATTACGGCACGCGGTATTTTCCAACGATAAATTGCCTTTCTAAGTACAAACGACGCCCCCTTATTACCTAACTTCACTAATTTAAGATGGTGTGCTATGCAGAGCTGTCGCAATTACTTTTAAAAAGTAATTAAATTACAATTACCAATTACTCTTCTAAGTAGTAGTAAATTACGATTACCAATTACTAGCATGTTTGTTAGTAACTCAATTATCAATTAAAACAAAAAGTAATTAAATATTTTAGCAATTACTCTATTTAAATTACCACATATATTAAACACGATACACTAAACAAATAAAATATTTATACTAATATGCACCATACCCGCACGTCACACTATTGAAACTGCTTTCTCGACAAGTGCAACATTAAATGATTCTAAAAGAAAAATTTCTTTTTATCCTACCTTAAACATCAACAGATTTTTCCACAAAAAAAGTATAAAAACGGTGACGGTAAGCATCAATCGAAAATACTAAATCGGCGCGGATGCTCTTTCCGGGTGGCCAAAATTCCGGCAGTTTTTCCATAAAGAAAGGTAATTGAATTTTTGTAGTAATTGTGTTATTTATTAGGTAATTGAATTAATTTCTAATTATTTCAATTACTTTATAAGTAATCGAATTATTTTCTAAGTAATCAAATTACTTTCTAAGTAATCGAATTGCTTTCTAAGTAATCGAATTACTTGGGATTTGTGAAAAATAATTACCAATTACGATTACATTATCCTATTAATTGATAACTCAAATACAATTACCTTTTCCGGAAAGTAATTCAATTAAAATAGTCCAATTACTAAAACGCTTGGTAACCTTGATAATAAAAAGGTGTAAGGTGACGATCCGTGTTTTTGTACAAGGTGTTAAGAAACATTTGGGAACGAGATACTGGAGGAAGCAGTTAAGAAGTAGTTAAGAACAATATTCAATATTGGAATGCTTGATGGGACAAGACAATAAACCGCGGTTATTGAGGAACTAAGGGCACTAATTGAACTTATTAGAATCCGTGAAAGGGGATCTGACGACAAATGCTAACAAGTCAAGAATCCATGAAAGAAGTTCTGAAAAAAAATGCCAACAAGTCAAGTATTATTGAAGGGCCAAATTCGAGCTAGTCAAAAAGAAACAAGACAACAGATATAGAAAAATTCAAAAAGACATTTAGTGGAGCCAAGCAGAAATCAAATAAGGGCTAAAAGAAAAGAGGATAAAGATTTTAGAAAACCTTAAAGGAGATTTAAACAAAGTCAAGACGAGATGTTTGAATTAAAACTTAGCAAGGAATACGTTTAAGAGGAAATGCAAAAAATACAACCATTTTTTTAGGACAAAGTTTATCAAGTCCAAGGTCAAATGCAATAGGAATTACAACAGTTTCCGCGACAAATTGAAAATATAGCTACTACAGCTGTCCTTTTAGAATGTGGTACCACAGTAACTGTTATGAAACCAACCAACTTTCGATGGCAAGGAACCATGGATTATGTGTCTCCAACGATTTAAAGCTGCTGCCAACGACAATAATGGGGTTTACCCGAGAAGGCACGCCCTAGTACTTACTCTTCGAGATGGTCTGTTAAGGATTTAAGAAATATTCTCGAGGAAAGGCAATGCGGCTATGAATTCATTCTGATGTTCCTTTGGCTAAAAGAGACGAAGTTGATGCAAACCATGACATTACAGAACCATACCATCGACATCTTTATGATACCAATGTACCTTTATTTTGGAAGGAGTAAATTTATTAATGAAGATTAGTAGTATGCAATTCAACAGACAACAAACATGATACGAATGTTCATTAAGAAAATCACCTAATTCACACTCTAGATAATCATTTAAGTTTTACTCCACCCATTAGTTTTTCTGTATGTTCAAATTGTACTTTTAATTCCCATCTTAGTAAATAAATATTAATTCATTATACCATTCAATAAAGATTATATTTTGTGATAAAAAATGTTGGTAGCATAAATTAAGTTTAGGAAATTAACTTATTTCTACGGTAGTAGGAAAAAACAGTTTTTGTTCCAGTAACCTAACTCAGGCTTCCTGAAACGCTTGTTGGACCATTCCCTTTTGAAACTCTGAGTTTTAGCAGCGTAGTTAAATTAACATTTTGGCTGATGAGTGCTTTTGATCCATACACCGTCGTAAACTACAATGGAATAAAGTGGTCTGTGGCAAAATAACCGTCTTTAAGTGCCTGCTTGTAATATGTTTAAAAAACGGCTGTTTTTTTTTGTCGGGCTGCGACCTTCTCGCCCGCAAGAAGTTATAAAATCGACCGTTAGACGGTTGGTAAAACACCCGGATACTGCTCGTTCTCCTATTTTACTAGTTTTTGTCAGATTTACAGAACACTTGCTATTACCAAATAAGGCAGAAAAAAAACAATTTTTAACTTTTATTAATTTCAGAAATACTCAGGTTCAGATGGAATTGGCGGTACCTAAAATTGAAATTCGTAAATTTATTTGATATTCCATTTATATCAAGATACATCTAATAGATAGCCATTTTGTTTGAGATACTTTTATACCATGAAATAATATTAATTGATTTTAGGTTGTTTAATGTAAATGGTCAATTTACTAACTTTACGAGATTTTTTAGGATATTTGAAGAAGTAAGTGGATACCTTTTGCTGTGGTACTTTTGAAACAAGGTAAGTTTGAAGTAAATGTAACTTTTATGTAAAAAAACACTCTCGATACATTATAATAATGCTTTAAAAGGTTAATTCTACGATATATAATTTCTTTTTATTGGATGCATACTTTTTCACATTTTTGCTTTAACAAATTTATTGGTCGATTTTAGAATCACTTATTTAATAGAAATGGAAAACATTCTTGGTAAAAGCGATTTTATTGAACATATTTTAGAGTCCGGTATTTATCCGCTGAAGAGCGTATTTGTTAAACGTTGTATAAAATTAAACATTTTTATTACTGTGAGGTAGATCAATATTGTCGTTGCGGGAAGTACAACCTGCTGTCAATTTTCACCCTTACAAGTATTGTATCCATAGTTTGCTGGTTTGAAGAGATAAAATTTTTTTTTTTAACATGAATTACATTTATTTACGGTTTAAGTAACTAACTTTAGCCATCAACGTACGGTGCCTTTTTTGGTAATTTGGCTACTAGATAAAAATGTGACTGTTTAATAGTCTAAGTAAAACAATTTGCGTGAGAGTTATCTAACTTAAAGATGGTCGTGATTTGTGATATATTTGTATGCCGAACGGTGTGTCTTTGTTTTTCAAGTTTATCTGGAATCTCGTGTGACTTACTTTACCGCTTTTCGCATCGTCAACAGCAAAGGGATTTCTACAGAAGTATGTTTCAAATGTATACCGATAAATAGAACAAATAACTTAAATTTCCAAGTAAATCATTATTTATTTTTAGGCTACAGAAAATATTTATGATATACATATTTATTACCACAATTTTTTTTTACCGCAGGGTTCACGATAATCACCTTATATTAGTTTTTGACCCAAAGTTATGTATCTTTCTGACTAACAAGTTTTATTAATTAATTAATTACTGGAGTGGAGACTGTACTTAAGGATGCTTATTTAAATAAGATATTTATTGGTAAAGTCTGATTCCAGTATGTTTTACAGGGTGTCCAGACGTTAGCGCACAATCTTATTTGGGCTTATTCTTTAGATAAAACTAGAACAAGAGGTTCTTATAAACTTGACTTTAGAAATGCTTTTAAAGACGGACCAAGTGTATTCAAGCCTTCGTGGGCTGTCCTAAAGATTAAAAAAAACCTAAGATGGTTTTCGCCTTTAAAGTATTATAAGGTTGCACCTTTTTTTCTTTATGCTTCTTGAAATTTTTATTCAAGGGTGCCAAATGGTTGAATCCACAACAAATTTTGCCTCATTTTTTAACTTTTAGTTGAATCCATTTTTTGTTAAATAAAGATAAAAGTATACTCTTTTTAAAAAACTATTAAACATAATTTTTAAATCAATTCTGTTATTGATTATTTCATGTGGCTTGTAATCTTCCTTTTGTCCACACTAAACATTTGCGCCCCTGAATAGTAGTTTCAAACTTTTGTAAAAAAACAAGTTGTGACATAGAGCACCCCAACCAGAATATACCTTGCAAATTTATCTTAATCGAATATATCTCATATCAAAAACTATTTTTAAGGTCCTCTTTAAAAAGCTCTTACCCCTTAAACAGTCTTTTCTCAGATCATGTTTATGGGAACATTCTGTCCTAGAAATGTCGTGCACCAATAATTTCGAAATACTATTTGTAACTTAGTTATAAACACTTAAACGAATGTTTACGACGTTTGCTTTTAGGTAATGTCTTGGTCAGCGTGGCCAACTGCAGGCCCGCCTTTACCGGGTGTTGTGGCTGCACCTACCATGCAAGCTACCATGTTGCAAGGTGCAGTTAATTCCGCCCCTGCTGTTCTACCACCAGCAGCAGCTGCTGCTATTCCCGCAGGAATGCAATACTCTCCCGAGCAGTGGGCCCAAATGCAACAACAAAATTGGCAACAATGGGCTCAATGGCAACAACAATACCAGCAATGGCATCAACAGTATGGTGCTGAGGTACTTTTTTACTTATATCAAGGAGTTATGTTTATAATAAAATCATTTTAACAATATAAACCTCGATATAAACATCATTTTGATTCTTATATTACAATTTTCTAGTTGGTAAAAAAAGTTGTAGGATAAATAGTGTGGCAATTCCCCATTACTTTTTTTACGATTTTTTTATACTAATATTTTGCCACATCTATTTATATAAAAGGTCGTAGCCGAGTAAAAATGACTGATTCTCAAACCAAAGTTTGTTTTTTATGTGACATTGAAACTTGGCAAATTTCAATTTCAAAATATTGATATTTACTCACATTTTTTTATTTATCCACATTTGTAAAATAAAATAATTTAATTTTTTTTTCTTGAAATTTTACCCTGTAGTTCCTAATTTAAGAAGTTTGGGACATCTATTTATACGAACTTTTTGTATATTCACCCAAGGAGTCTGTCTTTAATTTTTTTCAAAATATCATAGAACCTGTATATAAATATACACGTTTGGCGAGTTGAATCTTACGGATTGAATTTTAATGTATTAGACACTAATAGATAGAGAGTAGACAGAGAACGACTGCATCGGTAACCTCCCACCGATAGCGACGCCGATTCCCCGTACCGCTCGCAATGTGAATTTAATTTCGGCTGGCTCGCATTGCTCGCACTGCTGGCAGCTGGCAGTGATGTTTAGCAAGCGCTTGGAGCCATAGGTCAGCATCGAATCAAGTATTGGAATTTTACGCGATCACGATAGATAAAAATGTATGTTGTTTTTTAACGTGCCCATAATCGCAAGTCAAAAAAACAACTTTAATATGCTCAAATCTTAAAAACCTTTGGTGAAAACTAAATACAATATTCTAAAATAAAATGAAAAATAACTCTTAAACAAAATAATAATTCTAATTAAATGGATTATTTAATAAGGTGTTCAAATACACCTCATTGTTGGGCTTCACAGTATCCCAACCTGTCGTAAAATTCTTTGCGTACATTGGCTAACATTTCAAATGTAATGGACCTAGAAATATTAATAATTCTAAGCCGCAATTCGTCCAAATTAACGGCTCTTTCATGTCGGTGTTTGTAAAGAATTTCCGTCAAATAGCCCCATAAGAAGAAGTCGCAGGGCGTCAGATCTGGAGATCGCGGAGGCCATGGTATTGTACCTCTTGTGGAAATAAGCCGTTCAGGAAAAGTGTTTGTTAAATAGTCCTGCACTTGTCTAGCGTTCTGAGCGGGACATCCGTCTTGTTGAAACCAAATTTCATTAAAATTAACATCCAAGTTTCGTACAGCGGGTATAATATTTTGTTGCAATAAAAGTAAATATCTCTCAGAGTTCAAGGTACCATCAATAAAAAAAGGACCTACAATGTGGTTGGCTAAAATACCAGCCCAAATATTTACCTTTTGCGGGTATTGAGTTCGTAATGGTACACTTAAATGTAGATTTTCCCGAGACCAATATCTCACGACTGAAGGATTATGTCGACCTAGAAGAGAAAAAAGATGACTCGTCTGTAAATAAAATATTACTTGTGAAGTCGTCATTTTGATCAATTTTTTCTCTTAAGGTTTCACAAAACTCCAAGCGTTTTATTTGATCTTCTGGAAAAATCTCTTGAGTGTTTTTAACTTTATAGGCTTTGTACTTATTTATTTTCAAAATATCACGCACTGTACGGCTTGGAATATCAAGTTCTTCAGAAATTTGGGAGCTAGAACAAGGTTCACTTACTTCCACAAAAGCACACACATTGACCTCCTTTTCAATCCTAGCGTCAGGTGTTCGACGAGGTTCCTGATCGCCACTAGAACATTTTGCACACCGATTTACACATCCCGACTGCTCAAACTTATGCCAGATATTATAAATTGTTTTAGCAGTAGGGGCTTGCTCATCAGGATATGCAAATATAAAACGGCCGACAACTTCTTCTGCACTATCCGCACGACAATACCATTTAATGATATTAATCTTTTGTTCAACAGTGAAGACAATTTTTATTTTATTACTGTATCCGTCTTCGTACCAAAGGTGGAAATAAATTGTAAACATGATCGGCTAACACGAACTTAGGTATGCGAGGAATTGCAACCGAACTTTGACCGGACTGATAAGCGCAACGACGACACGATAACCGCCCAGGGTGGAGCGAAATTTGTTCTCGCTCTACTCCGTCTCCTTCTTACACATTGCGCAAAAATCATATTCGAAATTTTTCAAGCGCCGAACGTGTATACATCAACAGTGTGCTCTTTAAAGTGTGCGACAAATGAAAAACTTATTTTGTTTGTAATTCCTAAAAATTAGTAAACGATCCCAAATTATATTAGTAGGAGTTGTTAGTTAACCTATAATAAGTCAAACGATATACAGACAGTAGAAATTAGAAGAGTAAAGTACCCTTATTGCAAAGAAATATAACAAAATATTACATAGAAAAGTTGTTTAAAATTAAAAGTTATTCTTAAATACTACTTCATGGTTTCCTATTCGATTTTTTTTAAACTTTAAATTACTTCTTTATTATACATATTCTTGTTATTTTGATTTAATACGTTCTAAAATAGTTTTAACCAAATTACTTAAATTTAACTTAAATAACGTTTAACAAATTCAGGCCTATTTGTGAAATTTAACTGGATTTATATTTTTTTAAGTTTACCACCAATTTTCGGTTTGTTGCATTGATATTATTTTACAGAACATAATTTCCTCATTAAACGTTTTTATTTCAAATTCTTGATATTTCAAATTTTTATGAGAGTGTAGAACCGATAATAACAAAGCGTCCTAAAATTATAACGGATGGATTTAAAAAAAAAACATAAAAAAAACACATTAGGTAACTGAACAATTTTAAAACAAATTAAAATAACTGACAACAAAACATTGGTATTAGCAGGTATGGTGGATTTTAATGAAACACGGTGATTGTAAAAATAACTTTTGTTTTATTTAGAGCCGTAATTTTATGTGTCTTTTAGCTAACACCTATCTTATGACTGACTTGTTGGTGTGTGTTGTATATCTTAACTTAAACATAACACTAATACAAAACTGTTGACTAATATAAAGAGCGGGACTTAAAAGTAACCGACTCAGCTTTACTAGAAGGCTAACTTTATGACTAAACAATCATAAAGATTACGAATATTATTTTTGCTAAGCCAACACACCCCCTCAAAAATATATGAGTTTGAAATTGTTACTTTACGGCTTATGGGGAATTAACAACTGATGATCCAACATTTGTTGCTTGGGCTAGGGAAAAACCCCAGAAAAACCTAACCAGATCATGAAAACTTTAAATTATTAAACAATAGTTTATAATTAAAAAAAAAAAAAAAATGTATTATGCTTCTTATTTTTCTTGCAATCCCAATTTTTCTCTCAGTCCCTTGAACTGTTGTGGTGGCAATGATTTTGTCAGTAGATCAGCCTCCTGGTTACCTGTGGGCAAATATTTTAAACATACAATCTTGTTCTCTACTTGCTCTCGTGTGAAATGGTATTTAATGTCGATATGTTTAGAACGTTTGTGATTTACTGGATTATTTGCCATTGCTATACAACTTTGATTATCTTCGTATAAAGTTATTGGTTCAAACATACTGACATTAATACTAATTAACAAAGATCTAAGCCATAAAGCTTCCTTTATAGCCTCAAATACAGCCATGTATTCAGCCTCTGTTGATGACGTTGCTACTGAATTTTGTCGCCGTGTAATCCATGTTACTGTACAACTTTGAAATAATTTAAATAAACAACCTGTTGTACTTCGGCGATCTAATTCATTATTTGCCCAATCGGCATCAACATAGCCCGTTAATACATGGTTATAATTTTCATTACGTTTATATACCAATTTCATATTAATCGTTCCTTTTACATATCTCAATACCCTTTTTAGACATAACCATAGTTCTTTGTTGCATTTAGTTTGATATCATTCTGCTTAATAGATTTACCGCTGTACATAAATCCGGACGTGTACATAGCATTGCGTACATTAAACAGCCAATTAAATTTCGACAAGGTGCATTATAACTATCCTCTAAGTTTAATGCTTTATAGTTTAATTTTACAGGCAATGGGGTACTGACAGGGTTGCAGTTACTCATATTAAATTTTTGTAAAATTGATTTTAAATATGTGGTCTGATCAAGTGAAATTTCAGAATTTGACCTATTTATTCTTATGCCTATATAGAAAATAATTAATTTCTTTTAAATCAATCATATCAAATTGTTTCATTAGAAACCTTTTAAAATTATTCATTTAGTTGCGATAACTAAATCATCAACATATAAAAGAACAAAAATATTTTTATTTAAATCGCCTTTGTTTAAGAAATATAAACAATTATCTGCTGACGAATTCACAAATCCTTTTTCAATCAATATATTATTAAAGCATTCATACCAGCATCGGCCTGACTGCTTTAAACCATATAAAGATTTATTTAATTTACAGACCACATTTTTTGTTTTAATAGCAACACCGTTAGGCACCCGCATATAAATATTTTCTTTTAAGGTTCCATTAAGAAATGCTGTCTTAACATCCATTTGATGAATTAACAGCTCATACTGATTTGCTAACGCAAGCATACACCGAAATGAACTGATACGCGCAACTGGTGCGAAGGTTTCATCGTAATCTAATATTTTTCTTTGACTAAAACCGCGCGCTACTAAACGAGCTTTATACTTAACCCAATTTTCGTTACTGTCGCCTTTTATTGTAAACACCCATTTACAGTCGACAATATTTACATTATTTGGCTTTTGTACGAACGTCCACGCTTTATTTTGCTCTAATGATTTTAGCTCATCTTTAATGGCTTTTTCCCACTCAATTCTACACGAACTTTTAGCTACATCTTGATAACATTGTGGAATGTCTTTTTCACACATTAAATTAGCTATAAAATAATTATTGATTTCAAAATTATCCTCTTTATAGGATATTATTGGTTTATCTTTTAATCTTTCACTCCTTCTTATATCATGTGTATTATTTAATTTCCTCAGTTTATTTGAGGTACACGGACTTTCATTATCACTGATTGAGCTCTCACTTATTTGTTCAGGGACATCCTTTACAGAGGATGTTTGACCTTGAGTGCAATTTTCAGGGACATCTCTTTCATTGAGTGTTTGTTTGCACTTCTTATTGTCCGTTTTATCAAGAAGGATATTATCTACAGATTTACCATCAGCAACACCCCCTGCTGATAAATTATCTGTACCTGTTGGTACATTTTTATCTGTATTTATGTTATTATTTATTTGGCTACCAATTTTGAGCAGATCATCAAGTTCTAATCTTGATGTTTTATATGTAATTTCATCAAAAATTACATCACCTGCAATTATAAATTTTTCCGACTTTACATCGAAAATTTTATACCCGTTTGGCACATAACCTACAAAAATTCCCTTAAATGATTTACTATCAAATTTAGTTCTTTTTGTTTTATTATGTATATATGCTGTGCAGCCAAATATTTTTAAGTTTCCTAATTTTGGCTTTTTATTATGCCACATTTCGTACGGTGTTTTATTTAATTTTATCGCTTTTGTTGGCAACCTATTCACTAAATACGTTGCAGTTAAAATTGCCTCGCCCCAGAAGCGTTTATCTAAACTTGCACTGTGTACCATTGCACGCGCTTTTTCGGTTAAAGTCCGATTCATGCGCTCAGCCACTCCATTTTGTTGGGGAGTGTATGGCACAGTAAGATGATATGTTATTTCGTTTTGTTTACAGAATTCCTTCATTTCGCCAGATAAATATTCTGTACCATTATCACAATATAAATTAACTAACTTTAAATTAAAATGGGCTTCACATTTTGCAACGTAATCTTTAAAATAAATAAAAACTTCTGATTTCTTTGACATCAGATAAGTTACGGTATAATGAGTATAGTCATCAATAGAGTTTACAAAATAATTTTTATTATCTATTGTAGAAGGTGTTATAGGCCCACATACGTCAGAATGTACAATAAATAGAGGTTTTTGTATATACTTTTTATCTTTTATTTTGGCGAAAGGAAGACGTGTTTGTTTTCCGTTAATACATGCTTCACATAATGAATTAATAGGATTTACATGTTTTAAACAAACACTATCATAAGCTAGTTCCTTTACTTTAAGTTTAGAGAATTGATCTTTACTGATGTGGCCTAATCCCTCGTGCCACATTTTATTTTTATTAATATTAATTTCAGCCACGTGACCTGCAGCCCGTGCTGTATTAAACGCATTTTGTATTATTAATTCTATAATATACAAATTATTTATGCGCTTACCTTTAATCAGTGTCGTATCCCCTTTCTTGATCTCCACATTTCCGTTCTCTGTGAATATTACTGACATTCCAGCTTCTTGGATACGCCAACTGAGATGAGATTTGCTGGCACATTGCTGCTGTAGAGTACATTTATTAACTCTCCGCTGTAACCAAGGGTTGTGTTGACTTTTATTTTTCCAATATGGGTTGCCTCGAGGACAGTCCCCTTTTTCGCCACAGTTATGCAAACTGGTTCCACCAGCTGTTCATAGATCGTAAAAAGTTCAAGATCATTTATTATGTGCTCCGTTGCACCAGAATCCAACACAAAAACTTCCTGAGCCGTCATTCCCGTAATTTGAACTGCTATTGCCCATCATAAAAGCAAATGATTTATTAACCACTGCTGTTGAAGCACTAGCATCCTGATTGTTTTTCTTTTTATATTTGTCTTGCATTTTAATACTTTGTAAAAATAACAATCACGTTTAAGATGGTTTTTCCTGCCACAATGGAAACATTTTGGAATTGGTTTATTTTTAAAAGATTTCCATTTTTGATTTGTATTTGTAGTACGAAAATGAAGAGCCTTTGTACTTGTATCAGTATTTTCTCGTATTAAATATTCTTCATGTTCCAATAGCATTCCTTTTACAAATGCTAATGTGAGCCTTTCCTCTGTCATAGTTTTAATTGCGGCTTTTACTGGCGCATAAGTTGAGGGTAATGAGTTTAGCATATACCAAACTTTTGTGGTCTCACTCACTTCCATACCACAGGCAGTCAAATCACGCACCATTTCTTCAATTTCCAACATGTGCTTTTTCATTGATGTTCCAGGCTTTAATTTGCAATTGAATAGACGATCCTGAACGCATAATTGTGTAGACACCTTTTTACATGCGTACAAACCATCAAATTTTTCCAAAATTTCTTTAGCTGTTGCTTGACCTGGTGGTAATTGTGACAGAATAATATCATCTAGATATTCAATTAATGTCCCTCTTGCAAATCGCTCCCATTTTATCCATTCCTCACTAAGTGGTGTTGGTGGAGCTTCCTCAAGCACTTTACTAGCACCTTCTTGTTCAATTATTTCAGTCAGTCTAAATTTCCACATTAAATAATTTTCACCATTAAATTGTTTTAAATTTCGTTTCATCGCATTTGACGCACCGCCACTGGCCATTGTTTTTATTTAGCACTTTTTAATAATGTCTCGAATTACAATCACTCGCGATCAAATACCGTGCCTGGGCCCATAACCTATTAGCAGGTATGGTGGATTTTAATGAAACACGGTGATTGTAAAAATAACTTTTGTTTTATTTAGAGCCGTAATTTTATGTGTCTTTTAGCTAACACCTATCTTATGACTGACTTGTTGGTGTGTGTTGTATATCTTAACTTAAACATAACACTAATACAAAACTGTTGACTAATATAAAGAGCGGGACTTAAAAGTAACCGACTCAGCTTTACTAGAAGGCTAACTTTATGACTAAACAATCATAAAGATTACGAATATTATTTTTGCTAAGCCAACAATTGGTATACCTTTTCTTTCAAAATGTCTTAGCAAGTTGAGGGGTTCGTATTAAAAAAAAAGGAGTAATTTGAAAAAAAATGACATAGAAGGTCATTACTTCATATTTGATAATAGCCGATTCTAAGTAAAATTTCTTACCATTTAATAAGGGTACTTTTTGCAGTTTTTCGTATAAGGAACATGCCATAAAAAATGGGGATGGCCCTCTGAGTATAAGGTTTATCTTTTAATTTTCAAAATAATTTTACTACTATTTTGGGTTTGGGGTACCTCTGTACATATCAGTATTTAAAAACTAAATTTGGGTAAGTTTCAGTGTCACTTAAAAAGCAAACTTTGGTTTAAAAATCAGCCACATCGGGACAAAGGCAGATTTTCTTTTTCCTTTGCGGCTACGGCCTTTAGATATCTAGTATATTACATGTACATCTTTTATTTAAGTGTTCTCATTGATGCATTTTGTTTTTCTAGTATCAAAAGTCAATTAACGCACTAACTATAACACCACCAGCGGGAACCAATACGGCAGTACCTCCCCCTCCTCCTAATGAAAACAAACCACCTCCACCACCGCCACCAGATGATGGTGCTCAGCCAGCGCAACCAGCTCAGCCTGGCCAATATAATGTAATGCCACCTAAAATGGGCGGCGGATATACAACTGCTCCCCCTCCGAGCCAACAATACAATAGTGGTCCGCCACCAGGTCAGTTTCGACAGCAACCTCAAAACCAGTGGCAAAACACCAATAATAAAAGAGCGTTACCTCAGGGCGAGGAGCACAATAGTGAAAAAAGGCAAATGATAGATAGTCAGGGACAGTGGAACAAACAAACTCAACCACCTAAAGCTACCAGTCAGCAGTGGCAGTCTCAGCCACCTCCCTCCGCACAAACTCATGCGCAAAAGGTTCTTAACTTGGAAGAACTTACGGTAGCTGAAACAAAGTTTGATAAAGAATTTGCAGCTTGGGAAGCGCAATTTAATAAATGGAAGGATCAAAATGCTAACCATCCTGATAAGACTCAATATATGGAATATGAAAAAAAATGGGAGTCATGGAGAAACTCCCTTCTTGAAAGACGTGAACAAATGAGAAAAAAACGGTTGGCGCTTCAAGCTTCTATGGCTGCAAGTGAACCACCACCTTCCAAACCCTTACCACAACAGTCTTTTAACCAGCCACCTCCTGTTCATCCAAACCAGCAAAATCAGGCACCCGCTGTCGATCTTTTTAGTAAACCTCCACCTACTCAAAATAATGAACCTCTAGCTTTTAAACCTCCCAAAGGATATCCTGGAGAAGAGGCCTCAGCACCGGATGAAGGAACGGATTTTCTGAAATCATCGTCTCCAACCACTGGAGGTATTCCTGGTTTAGATTTGGTGAAAGAGGATCAGAATCAAGATCTTCCCGAGGATAAACCTTCACCTATTACTGAAAACACAACTGAACCGGGTGTTTCAAAGGGTCCCGATCTAGATGCTATATCTAAAGGTATAAATTCAATTTTAGGTGACCCAAAGCTTATGAATATGTTATCTATGGTTTCACAAAATCAAAATTTAGTGGCTGGAAACACCACTAATACACAGTCAAAGATATCAGACCAACCATTGCAGCAGATTCCTGCAGCTTCTAAATCTAATCCACCTATACCTAGTTTGTTGAGCATGCCTTTACAACCACGACCACTTTTAGACCAGTCAAATCAAAGCTATGAAGACTATCCTGAACAATATGGCCCCGGTCAAAGAGAAGCGGTAAATAACTTTGACGATCAGACGAGAATGAGCTTCTCAAATGGTCCTAACGATCAAGATATCGGTTATGGAAACAGTTTTAATAGTGGTCCACCTCCTGGTGCAGGACGTTTTGGACGAGGAGATAACAGAAATGACTTTGGTGGAAACTTTAATGAAAATCGTCAAGACAAATTTGAAAGATTTAATAGTTTTGAAGGGCCGTCAAATAATCGTCCCGGTTTTAATCATAATAGAAATAGCGATATTCATAGTGAAAACTTTGACAACCGAGGTTTCAATCGCAATGATAACTTTAGTAATCGTAATGACAACTTCAGTAATCGCCAAGGTAACTTTAATTCTCGTAATGATAACTTTAATATTGGACAAAGCAACAAATTTAATAATCGGAATGACAACTTCAGTAATCGTGAAGGGAGATTTGACCGAAACAATGACTATGATAATTATGGTGATGATTATGATGATCGGTTCAATGATAATTACGATAATTGCAACCAGGAATATAATAGTCAGGATTATAATGCCCAAAGAAGGTATCAGAATCAAAAAGGATTTGGTGATGACTATAATGAAGAGGCGTGGAATGAGGATGATGAATATGAGAAATATCATAACATGTTTAATGAAGGGGAACAGTCAGCTGACGCCCCACCCCTATCAGCAGTACCTCCGCCCGTCCCAATACAAGCAGAAGTTATTCCTCCCGTTGAAGAAGAAGCGCTATTTGTCCCTGAAGTAGTAATGGACTATGAGCACAAATCTCTTAAAGAACGTAAGTGGCGATATTTTGTTTTTTTTTTTTTGCAATTATTTACATTGCCATGTTTGATAAGATGAAACCGATGTAAATATTACTGTCCTAAAATATATATTTATATGTGAATCAGTAAAATATTAAAACTAAATAGATTTTATTTGTGTTAAATGCTACTTTTAAATTAATACTGACTCTTTTAGTTAATTAATTATTTCTATTAAAACCCTTGTCGTCGTATTTAATAGTTCTATTTTCCATTTTTAATTATTTTAAAACCCTATATAAATAAATAAACTTTATATTTAAAAAGAAGATAAAATATTAACATGTTAAATCACAGAGAAAGTAAAAAAAGTCGAACAATAAAATTATATACCGAGTGGTGCACCGCCAGACTGGCCATAGGAAATCCCATGTAAATTTTGATACATTGAAATATTGGCTCCCCTATTGAATTTACAACAAAATTGTATTAGACTATTTTGAAGACCTTGATAAGATTAGCTCACATTCTAAATTTCTTTTTTTTTTTTTGATAAGGCAATTAAAAGTTATTTAAGAAAAACTATTTGTAAAATCGTTGCATACCTGCTACATACCTTAATGAATCCACCAGTAATAAATAAAATGTCAACTTTTTAATTGACGTTTTACTTTGTATTAGTTATTTCAAAATGTTTTACAGTATTGGAGAGAAAATAACAAAGATTAAATGGTTTTAGATGGAAAATAGTTATTGAAGAGTATATATAATATATATATATATATATATATATATATATATATATATATATATATATATATATATATATATATATATATATATATATATATATATATATATATATATATATATATATATATATATATATATATATATATATAAAATAAGGAGGAGGGAAGTCTTGGCCGACCAGTTAAACAACAAAGGTAATAAATTTCTTGGGTATCGGTCCAGGAGAGGGCTAATTAAAGTGAAACACTTCTTAGTTTAACGAGCTTTCGAAAATATTTATTTCCTTCTTCAGGTCTACAATATGGAAAAAAACAATACAATAAAAAAGCAAATCTTTCTCAATTTTAGGTATACTTACAACTAAATGCATTATTTAGAAGTTGGTAACATCAACAACAGCTGAATTTTACAATGTATAGAAACAGGATATTCTTAAGTTTTTGAAAAATTCATATTAATGTTTCTTAGTTCTAAGCTGATACATTTTTAAAATATTATAATTGTTATTAAATGTAAGACTAGTACAGAATGGATGGATTTCTATACCACTTTATTCGTTTCAGGGTCTTTTTTAGTTTAACATGTATTTTTTTAAGTTTTTTATTTTTTGGAATGCGAGTATAAGGTCCGGGCATATCTAGGTTAAAGTTAAGATATTGTTAACTTAACTGGAAGATAGATTTACTTATGACTGAATGTGTATGTAATATGTAAAATTGAAAATTTAGTAATGGTAAAAAAAATATTTTTAAACAGTAAATATGTAGTGTCTTAATGATCACGGAGCTCTTATCTCTCACGTAAGAGCATGTGTGTATGTACGTGTATGTCTGTGTGAGTGTGTAGGTATACCCTTATCTGTCACATAAGGGTAAGTGTTTGTGTGTGTGTGTGCATGTGTATGGGTATGTGTGTAAACCCTTATCTGTCACCTAAGGGTTGGTGTGTGTATGGGTGTATATGTTGGTGTATGTGCACCCCCTTATCTGTCACCTAAGGGTTAGTGTTTGTATGTGTGTGTGTGTGTGTGTATATATATATATATATATATATATATATATATATATATATATATATATATATATATATATATATATATATATATATATATATATATATATATATATATAAAATGGTAATTATTGCATATACGGTTTTCTTCTATTTTTGGATTATATGGTAAAATTTTTATATAGTTATATTCCAGTGTCCTTAGGGATTGCAAATATACTACCGGAGAAGAGAAATTATGTGTTTTAATATTTTTTATTTTAATTTGAAAATTTAAAATTACCATTGATTTTCTCCATATAATGCGAAAACTCCCCATTATGACAAGGAACGTCAGCGTGCAGTGTTGCCAAATCAGGGTCTTTTCGAATACGTTCCCGCATTTTCACGTCTGAAATATAATTGGGAAAAATAAAAAGCCGCTTTAACTAACCAAAATTAACCATGACCAACTGTTTAGACAAATTCAAGAGCCCCTAGTAGGTCATGGTTAGTTTTGGTAAGCAAAGCAGCTTTTTATTTATCCCAATTATATTTTAGACAGAACCAGAATATCAAAATTTGGTGGCCGAAAATTATTAAGTCCGGCAACACTGTTGATACTTATTTTGAATTTGACAATGTAGAAAGAATGTGTTATCAGATATTAGATTTATTTCTAACCTATATTTTTTTAAATTTAAATTAAAAGTTGTTTTTCCCGATTTTCTGCGTATTTTGTCAATAGATTTCTGTTTCTGTGTGTTATGTTTAACTAAATAATTATCAATTTATACGTTTTTACCCCGCCCATCACTCAAATTCATTCCAAGATCCAGTAAGTTTATTTGGTTGAAAAAACAAAAATTAAACACAATTTCTCTTCTCCGGTAGTATATTTGCTATCCCAAAGGATACTTAAATGTAATTTTATTAAAAAAAAATCATAAAATCCAAAAATAGCAGAAAACCGTATAAGCAATTGTTACCCCGACATGTTCTCTACTTTTTTTCCTGACAGACACATTCCAAGTAAGACAACAGTTCAAAATATCGTTCATAAGTTTGAGACAAAAGGTACTGTTATTAATAAATGCAACTGCTTAGAGCGAAATAATAATGTACTCGATGGAAGAGCTCAAGAAAATAATGCCGATTTAGATGTTTTACTTCATGTAGAAGAAAATAAGGGAATTAGCACCAGGCTTCTTGGCAAAGTTGTAGGAAAGGATCACAGCACAGTTCTACGCAAATTAAAGAAATATAAATATCATCCGTATAAATATCAAAGACATCAGGAATTAAGGGAAGGCGATGAGATCCGAAGAGCAGATTTTTGTTTTGAAGTTATGGAAATGGCGAATAACGATAGGGACTTCTTACGCAATATTTGTTTTAGTGACGAATGCACCTTCACATTAAACAAAGAACCAAACGTTCAAAACATCAGATACTGGAGCAAAGAAAATGAACACAGATTTGTATCTGCAAGGACCCAATACCCTCAAATGGTAAAGGTTTGAGCGAGTATATTTGAACATCGGATTATTGGACCTTTTTTCTTGTATCACAATTTGGGAACAGAAACTTTTTTAGAACTATTACATAATCAAGTGGGGCCGGGCCGGCATTGGAAAAAGTTGCACCTGACAATCAAGACATTTGGTTTCAAATGGATGGTTGTCCTGCACACAATTCACGAGAAGTAAGGGAATCTGTTCAAAATGTTTTCAATGGACTCACTATAGGACCAAATTACACCATAAATTGGCCAGCTAGGTCTCCTGATCTTTCGTCAAACGAATTCTTCCTTTCGGGTCATATCAAAAATGTTATTTATACAAATTTGAGTTATCAAAATTTAGAAGAGTTAAAAGTTTCAATTTTAGCGGCGTGCGATCGACTATCGGTATTTCAACTTCATAATGTAAGAACTGAATTTTATAACCGTTTAGGATATTGCTTAGCAGTAAACGGCTGTTTGAGCATCTAATTAAAACACATTAGCTTTTAGTTTCAATGTATTTTTAGGTAGTTTTTAAGTGTGTTTTTCACCTTCCAATAAAATTGTTCAATTATGTAAAAATCTCATTATGTAGTTCAATGTAATTACTTGTATTTATTAAATGATTACAACCATTATTTTCTCTTCAATACTGTAAAACATGTCCAAATAACTAATACAAAGTAAAACGTGAATTAAAAAGTTGACAAGACATTTTATTTAATACTGGTGGATTCATTAAGGTATGTAGCAGGTATGCAACGATTTTACAAATAGTTTTTCCTAAATAACTTTTAATTGCCTTATCAGAAAAAAAACCAAATTTAGTATGTGAGCTAATCTTATCAACGCCTTCAAAATAGTCTAATACAATTTTGTTGTAAATTCAATAGGGACACCAATATTTCAATGTATTAAAATTTACATGGGATTTCCTATGGCCAGTCTGGCGATGCACCACCCGGTATAGATAAAAATTAGAAATAAATTATCTACTGTGTTTAACATGCCTAAGGATTAGGATATATTTTTTTTGTTTAGGGGATGGGTACCACTTTTTCTTTCTGGGGAGAAAAAATATTTACCTTTCTCCTGAGGGAGCAAAGTAAATATTTATAATGGTTACAATTTACAATCAGTGGGGTTGCCAGACGTCTCGTTTTAAACGTGATTTCCACTTGCTGCCACTCACACGCACAGTACCCCAAATGCTTCGCTGTTTAGATTCAACGCAAGAATAATTAGTTAACCTGTCAACACTGTAATTTAGTCAAATTAACCGCGTCAAGTTGAAGCACCGAATGCAATGTTGATGATTCACGGTCTTTTTTTTTCAATTTTACTAATAAAAATTAAATGAAATTATCTTTTCCTGTTCTACCGTGTTTTGGGGAACATCATCTCAACTATCAGAGCGCATTTCTTCAAAATGTTTAGTTTTCAAGAAAAAATAACTGCAAATAATAACTCTATCAGTAATGTTCGTATTGTCAAAATGTTGTTTAGAATCTTAACAACACTTAAACTGTCAGTAATTTAATATTTTTGTTTGGCAATAAAAAAATTGTTCTGAAAATTGAAATCTGTATATTATAAAAACAAACTAATTTTAAGAATAATACAAAGAAATAAAGTGGATAATCTCCGCTTCTCGTCGGGCAACAAATAATACATGGAAGGAAAAGGGACATTCTGCTCCTTTCTATTGTAAATAACTATGTAAAAACCTAAAGTAATTTACAGTTGAAGTAAACTTTCATGAAATTAATAATTTTACATTAACAAAAATATATAATAAAATATCATTCCAAACTAATATGGAGATGTAAATGATGTTTTAACATAGCTTAAAGTCTCAGTCTTGAGATCGCCATAATTGGAAAAACAGTTGAAACGAAAAATACGACTTTTAGCAAAAGTTATAAATAATTTTCCGAATCGTCACAAAGAGGTATACTGCAATGTACAGAGTAATTCATTAAAAAACAACTTTTTTTGGTGTACTTTTTAATGTACGTTGAATTATTAAACATAATTATAGTATATCCATTTTGTACATGTGCATATGCATACCACAGCTGATCCTGTTTATGTTTAAACTTTATAAACGTAAATTTGTTTTAATCAATCATTGGCTCACGTAGCATGGACTTTTATTGTGTTGCTGCAGATTCTTATTTAAATAAATATGTAGTGTACGTAAGTTGGTAACATATGGAAAACCTTTTTATTATTAACTTTACGAAAAAAAGCTATTTTGTATAAAAGGTTTTGCATGGTTTAAAACCTTAAATACAACCATCAGATGCCAAAATTTATCAGTTGTCAGAAAAGATGTTTAGAAATAACTTTTAAATATTCAACATTGTTTATTTACATTAAAAAAACATTTTTTTGACATTTTATTTGATTACGAATAATAATGATTAATTGTGAATGAAAGTGTAAACTTACATTTTCAACATTATCGCAGAGAAAATGTCGAAAAAAATGTTTTTTAATGTAAATAAACAATGTTGGATATTGGAATTTTTTTTATATAATACTTTTTAATATGTTAAAAGTAAAGGTACTTAGAAACAAAAATTATATTTTTTGACAAACCTTATACGTAATATCCCAACTCTAGTTATACACTAAATATCTCTGTCCTTGTACATGATACAGAAAAAAAAACTTAAGATAAAAAATGTGTGTTGGGTAACACTTATTTTAATAACAGTGTTGATAAATATACAGGGTGTCTCGAAAACATAGTTTTCATTGGTAAGTATTTTTTTAAAATGAAATGCCCTATATATTTGCCCCATATTTTGACTCTTTATTCAATTGTACATAAAAAATTTAAAATACATGATACGTGAGATACTGCTGGTTTTTAAGATAATTAGGTAACTAATAAAGTAACTAAAGTCACTCTGACACTAAAAGAATTATTTTAAATAATTATAACAGAAAATAGTACTAAAAAACAGTCAGCAGTTTAAAGATTTTCTTTTTAATTGTTACATTAGTAGATCAGATAATACTGTTATAATAGGTCGTTATCTCAAAAACCAGTAATAATTGATGTATAGTGTGTTATACATTTTTGATGTAGAATTGAATAGAGTCAAAAATATGGCAAAATATATAGAACCTTTCATTAAAAAACCATATTTAATAATGAAAACTCTGTTTTCAAGCTACCCTGTATATTAACCATTACTGTTAATAAAATTAGCGTTACCTAACACACATCTTTTATTTTAATTTTTTTTTTCATGTACAAGGGCAGAGATATTTAATGTATAAATAGAGTTGAGACACCCTGTATACGACTGATAATTTTTTTTGTTAACTTAATAATGAAAAAATCCCATTTGCCGCCAACTTACGTAGACACACTGTATATTTTTTGTTTTTATTTAAATGTAATTTTTCATATAAACAAGCTAATTATTACTTATATGATTATAGCCGAACCGGAAATATCTCTGGATCCTATTCATATGTTTGACTACAGACATAAGCCAGTAAATCGTATTCCCTATCCCCAAAGACCAACATGGCTTCAGAATACCTTAAAAAATACAAGGCAATTTGATCCACTAGGAGCTGGAAGGTTTGGTGGTACTGAAAGACTGTTTGAGCCAGTCGGAACCTCAAGGTTTAGTGGTAGTGAAAGGCCGTTCGAGCCCCCCGGAGCTGCTAGGTTTTCTGGTATTGAAAGAGATCAAGAGGGAAGCAGTTACTCTTTAAAAAGAGATGATAGATATGATAGAGGGTCAAGAAATGGTGACGATAAACATAGGATTTTTGAGAGAGATAGGTACTCTGAAAACAGATTTGAAAGGAGGCAGGATCGGGATAGAGATTATGGCCGTGATAGGGAGAGGAATAGATATGATAACAGTCCCCCCAGAAATAGAGAAAAAGAATATAGGGATAGAGATCGTGATTATGACCGTGATAGATCCAAAAATAGACGTTCCCCCGATCGAAGTGATAGATATAAAGAAAAGAAACTTGACTTGGAAGAATTGTCAGATGATGATTGGAGCGAGGATGATATAAAAAAACCTGAAAATAAAGAAGGAATAAAATTTTCGCCACCAAGAAATATAGACAAGAGATCTTCAGAACTTAGTTTAGCATCGAATCCTTCTAACCCGGCAATTAATATGCCAGTTAATCAGAACGTTACCCTGGAAGACTTAATAAATGTACCAGGAAGATACAAGAGACCTCCAAGGATTGTTATTATCTTAAGGGGTCCACCTGGTAGTGGAAAGACATATCTTGCAAGGTTAATAAAGGATAGAGAGGTAAGAAAATATACTAAGTGACATAGAAATCCGAACATCCAGTTTAAATGATTTAATTTTAATAAAATTTTGTATAAGTACTTAATGAAGCATAATAAGTAAATGATTAAAATATTGCATTGCTTTAAAGCCCTTTTACCCTTAATAATGTGTGGATGCACCCCGATGTGTTACGCATTCTCCAACGCGTCTAGGCATGCTTCTGATCAGGTGGTCAATGTCCTCCTGTGGTATCTCATTCCAGGCAATCACCAACTCCTCTTGAAGTGCTCCTAGAGTCTGAGGAGGACGTTGCAAATTGAGCTACCTCCTACCCATCATATCCCACACGTGTTCAATTGGGGATAAGTCGGGAGATCTTGGTGGCCATGGTAACAATGTGACATCATTATGTTGAAAGAAGTCCATTGTGACTCTTGCAACATGTGGTTGGGTATTATCTTGTTGGAAAGTTGGATTTGCCAGGGTGTCAAAATATGGTAAAAGATGGGGTTCTAGAACTTCTTGGATATAACGCTGCGCGGTCATGTTACCTCTGATGAAGATTAGAGGTGACCTGGAACCATAACCTATAGCACCCCAAACCATAACTCCGACAGTGTGATGAACATGTCTTTCAACAAAAAAATGTGGATTCCTCTTTTCACCACGTCGTCTTCTAACCCTGGCTCGACCATCGTGGATGCCTAAACAAAATCGAGACTTGTCACTAAAGACAATACTGTTCCATTCCTGATCTCAGAGTGACCGTTCTCTGCACCACTCAAGGCGATTACGTTGGTGTTCTGGAGTTAAAGGGAGGACCCAGTGTGGTCGGTATGAAAACTGGCCAAAACTTCTCATTCGTCGGTAAACAGTTCGCATGCCAATAGGTCTTCCATGTTCTGCAAACCATTCATTTGCAATGGACCTGGTAGTGGAAAAACGGTCCCTTAAAGCCAATAATCTTAGGCGACGATCTTCACGGTCTGTTGTTCTACGGCGGCGTCCAGTGCCCCTTGCTCTTCGCGTACGGCCTTCTTGAAGCCATGCCTGACAACACCTAATCAATCAATCACACTTCTTTGCACTCTAAGTGCAATTTCCCAAAGTCCAGCTTTTCGTAAAGAATGTCAAGAACCAAAATCCGTCAAATTTGGATCTTTACTGCGGCTGCAATATTCAATTTTAGATTCTTAGTGAATTTAAAAAAAAAAGCAGTATAAAACCGAAATCTCAGACTGATAAGGTTGCAAATTCCATCAATTGTTATTTTCAGTAAGATATATAAATTCACCAAATTTTATTAAAATAAAACCATTTAAACTGGGTGTTCGGATTTCTATGTCACTTAGTATATTATATTGTTAACAAATTCTATTTTAATATAGTCACTAGGTAATGTTTGGTGTACTTAGCTAAAATTACAAACATTTAATTTTACCTTCAATATCGTAAGTTTTTATTTTAAGGTGGAAAACGGAGGATCCGCTGCTAGAATTTTGTCTTTGGATGATTATTTTATGGTTGAACAAGAAAAAGAAATCATAGAAGATGGAAAACCCATAAGAATTAAAGAAATGGTTTACGAATATGAAGCTGAAATGGAAGAGTCGTACAGACAGTCCTTAACCAAGGCATTTAAAAAGACGGTTACAGATGGTTATTTTAACTTTATAGTAGTTGACAATGTAAACCAGAAAGTTAAATATTTTGGTGAAATGTGGAGTTATGCCAAGCAAAATGGATTTCAGGTAAAATAGTTTACTCGGGTTATGAAACATTAAAATTTAATAATTGGTTCTGTTTTTAAAAGGTTTCTGCCTTGTATGCTTAGCCACCCATTCCATTAAGTACGATATGATGGAATCTACATACGCGTTTCTAAATTTTGATTTACGTTATTTTTTTCTTTGTTTGTGTTGTATAAAATTGCATCTGTATATCCAAACTTTATTGAAGAGTACAGTTTTTCAAGCGCATTACAAAGCCTCAAAAAATATAGGCGAAACATTGCAATGAATTTAAGTACTTTTTCCTTTTTTTGTTTACCAATTTAGAAGAAAAATTCCGCATAAAAATGTAGTAGAATTTTTCCCGGATTTTAAGATCATAAATGAAAAAGATATAAAAGAAAAACTTTTCTTTAGTTTTTGGTTTTAATTTTTTAATTTAAATCTTCATTAGAACTAAAAGAACAAACTGATTTTAAAGCAGAGGAATACAAAAACGTCTTCCAATAACACTAAAAAACTCTATCTATACTTTGAATCATCAACTATTACTGTCTAAACTTAATAATTACGGAATTTTGAAACCTTCGCTTGATCTCGTACATTCAGATTTTTCTAACCGTTATCAAAAATTTTATTCTAATAACAGTTTCTTAGAGCAAGTTGACATTTTGTCGGGTGTTTCACAAGGATCTATTTTGGGTTCCATATTTTTTATCATTTATACCTCTGATTAAATATTGTTAAACTATTACACTAAAACATGCTTTCTAATGAACACTGTATACGTGTGAATTTTAACAAGATAGCTATATTTTAATATTCCGTTAATTTCAAAAATCGAAGAAAAACATAAAATTTTACAACCCGTCTTGGAGAAGGAGACATTTTTATTTGTAAATATTACCTTTTTTCATGAAAACATTAAGGAATCACTTCCTTAATTATTTTAAATTACTTAGAAAACACCCTGTATATTCTGTTAAAAAATTGAAAATATTTTTAAGTATACTTTAATAATTGCAGCACTTAATATTCATTTTAGGTATATATTTGTCAGTTGGATTTGGATCCTCAGTTGTGCACAAGACGTAACATTCATAATAGAAGTCAGAAAGATATTGAAGACTGTATTGCTGGTTGGGAACCAACTCCATCGCATCATCCATTGGTAGATGCTACAAATTTTTTGCAAAGTTCTGGACCTATTACCGAAGTTGAGATGGAAGAAGTTGATCAGTCCCAAGATGAAAAAGAGGATGCAGCTGAGGTAAGAATGGTGAATTCGAAGCCTCATTCCAAACTGTACCCTTTTAAAAAATTTAAGTAGCTGGTCTAATGTTATAGTGGTAAAATATATTTAGATAGTCCAAATTGTGTTAAAGGTCATCATAAAAAAATATCCCTTTGGGGTGTATAGATTCGATTTAATATAGGAATGCGCTACACGTACCCAGGGTGTCCAACTAGGGTATAATTATTTAGCACAACACTAAGGACGTAATGCCATAACTATTTTTTATACAAGATATTTATATAAACATAAGTCTTAAATAGTAAGGATTAATTGTTTTTAGTAATAGTATAGAGACAAATAAGTTTAGGAACTTCTGGTCGTCATTTAGGATTTAAATTATGTATGTTTTAAATTTTTGAAAATCTGCTTAGTTTAAGACTTATGTTTATATATTTTTTTAAATTAGTTTAGAAACTATCCTAATGATTGTGGTTTTTACTTCATTAAAATCCCGTAAATGAAAGTCGTGGCGACTACGTGGCAATTATTCAGGAATTTTAATTTGGTAGTAACCAATATACTATTATTTCATTTTATTATATTTTAGAATTATATTCAAAAAGGAATACAACTTATTACGTATATAAAAAGTAGCCTTTGTTTTTTATAAGATATTTTGCTTTGTATGTTTCGTATATCCTTTTTCAAAAAAACTAAATAAATAAATGAATAAATAAAGTAACTAAATAAACAATATCTTAATTTAAGATTATAAACACTAAATATTCTTAGGGTTACAAATTCGCTGGTGCTGAATATTAGCTAAAATATTTTAAATAATTCTAAATGGGGTGTTAAGAAAGTCAATACTTTTTTACTTACCAAAAAAAATGTGTGTTATTTTATTTTAGCCTGGGGGCATTTTATGAGCGACTATACTTTTTCTTTTAGGCAAGAAGGAGGTGATAATGTCAAGGTCGATATATGAAGTGTTTTAAATTCGACCCTTCCCATTAGAATTTCGAAAACTATGGAAGATAAGAAAACGGTTAAATGAGGGCAACTTTGTGCCTTTATGTGACTAGCAATTTGCCTTTTAAGAGGTATTAAAATTTCAAGTATTTCCGAAAAATAAACTGAATAGCAATGGGTGGGTTATGTTAAATGTCGTTACGGTTAACAATGCGCTTGGACTTTTTAACCACAGGTTTAAATTTAAAAGTTTGTTAACGTTTTTATTTTATACTTTATACTGGTTAAAATTAAGAATATCTTAATTGGTGGCAAAAGTACAAAAAAGTACTAGAAGAATCAAATAAAAGATATACATACCATTTGACAGCAAGTTGGCTGTCAAAAAACGGCAGCCACTAAATTTACATCTTCTAGCATATAACTTATTGTTATTTAAAATGTTTCTATATTCATTTTAATTTGAAATTAAAGTCATAGAAAAATATATTAATATAACGATTAAAATAGGCTCATACCGCTTGAATTCCTTGAAAGAACATTAAACTGTAAAATCAAGTGAAGCGTCATCTGTTAATTTCATGTAACCTTGCTCCAGAGCAGGGTTACTCACAGTTTAAACTGTGACGTAAATTGACAGAAATTAATGTCGTCATAGTTAGAACTGGAGCTCGCTTTGACGCTATGGTACATACCATAGTTCAAACCAGCCTTTGCTTGAAAACGCTTTATGTTAAAACAAATTGTACATTTACGTTGCCACTTTCCTCATTACATACTTGGTGTTTTAGAATTAGCCAGTCGACGTTTTGTCTCTCTATCAGCATTATCAACTTTAGTTTTTCTTATGAGTGCCATATTGGACTTTTTCAGTTTGCGGTACCCTTTTTTTCCATGGATGATCCACAAGTTACCTTCGAAAATTGACAAATGTGACAGATTAAAAAAATCAAAGCAAACTAACACACAAAATCATTTTCTTTAATGTTTTGGAATTTTGGAAATACCTGGTCAACTTGTGAAACTTTATTAAAATGACAACTTTGCAATTTGTTTTAAAATATTTCTTTAAATGAAGCTAGGATTTTTTTTGAAATAACAGTTTTTTTGGGATATTTTCGGTAATACTCTTATTTTTAAAAGTATCTAGAAGGGGTATTGATAGTATTACAAATGCGTAACTTTGCCCCGATTTAACCGTCTTCGTATCTCCCATAGTTTCCGAGATCCCAAAAGTAAGAGTCGAATTTGAATCACTCGATATATTTATTGTTGTTTGACACATATTTAAGATTGCTTGTAAACAATACAGTCCGATTGTGGGAAAAAAAGTACTCCCTCCAGGCCCTCCTGATCGGGAGCGATGCCGAAGTCTCCCCCCTTCAGATTAAGGAGAAGTGTTCTCCTACCACGGACGAAGGCGTCGCGTGGTAGGAGAAAACTTCTCCTTAATCTGGGGAAAGACTTCGGTATCGCTTGACTCCTTTCGATGTCCCGATCCCATTGTGCTCGTTGCTAGCGTGTTGCGTGGAGGGAGTAGCTTTTTTCCACCATCTGACTGCACTGCTTATAAATCATGTTGAAAATAATTTATTTTTAATTTTAGGTAATTTAAGCATAAATCAGGAAGATATTGATAAATATTTATAAATAATTTTGTTTTGTGGAAGGTTTTAAACGTGGACTAATTTAATTATTAATAAATTTTAAAAAACGTCCACTCTAAATTTAATATTTAAGACAGCATTTTTGTTTTCAAGTATATTTATTCGTTTGGGCTATAACTAAATACGTATATTATACCTTCATTTAAATAAAGAACAAGATGTTCACAAATACGAATACATGCATGAAAATCTGAGATGAAGATATGATTAAATTAAGTTATGTGTGTTTAGTTTATTAGGTTATCATACGTCGGCATAAGCCCAGCACTTCCAGGTATATCCCGCGAGAAACAAATATTTTTAAGAACATTTGGTTTCATTCGCTTGTTTTCATTAATAAGTATTGTTATTTGCGGCGCTTCATTTATGGGCTCTTATAACCCCTCTTTATTATTTTGAATACCTGGATTTTTTATTGATTTGTTTACTATAAACATTCTAAATGCTGAAAAAAAAAGCATAAAAGCAGTAGAGGGATAGGTTTATTTTGCAGAAACCTTTATCATTTTATTTAAAGCAAGTGTTATAAATTGTTCCTGGGATAAAAAAGTTTTTTAGAAATTATGCCTTAATTTAATATTTCATCTTAAATACTGACTTCTTTATCATTCACTTGTCCTAACACTAATTTTAATGAGGCCCCTAAAGGGTTGTTTATTCAAAACGGTTCAGTCTTTATTTAAACGAACAACATTGCTTTTTTCCATTTTTTTTCTCTCCAGCGCTGAAAGGCTTTTCTCACGTAGGGAGAATTAAATTTTGCACAAATTATTTAAAAAATCTATATCATGGTATAAGTTCATGTTAAGAAAATGTTATTAGATTTTTCATCAATTCAAAAAAAAGAAAACTTTAATATAAAAAAAAAGATAAAATGGTTTTTAGTAGGGTTGTCGATAGGTCGATAGCACTATCGACACTATCGATAGTATTGAGCTTCCAGATAGGGTATCGCTTGGAAAGACCCCTATCGAACTATTGATAGGGGTCTTTGACACTATCGATAGTATTGAGCTCCCAGATAGGGTATCGCTTGGAAAGACTCCTATCGAACTATCGATAGGGGTCTTTCCAAGCGATACCCCATCTAGGAGCTCAATACTATCGATAGTATCGATAGTACTATCGACAATCCTAGTTTTTAGTGGTTTAACTTTATAAAAAATATATAAAAATTACCTCTAACAAGAATATGCCGTGAATTTTTCTATTAGATTTTTTTAAAAATTTACCCTTATAAGAATGTTATGCTAAAAGTATTGAAAGTATTGTTTTATTGCAGTTAATTTAATAACGGTTCCCATCTCTTTAATATGTCAACGCTTTTGTTTAATATTGGATTAATAGTGCAAGTAACATCTATTTTGGAATAAAACTACTTTAAAAGCATTTTACTTATCCCATTTATTTATTCTCTATATGAATGAAATTTCACACTTTACTTTGTACATTTGTCGGTTTTACGCCCTGATTTATGCTAAATTTTTTGTTAATTTCAGTAACTAATGTTTTTTCCACAGCAAGAAGGTTTTTCTTTATGATATATTTTATTATCTCGTAATTTGCATTACAAAATGATAAAAATTGAGTATTCACAGGACCATGTTAGAAGCAAATGGGATGCATTCGACTGTTCTATAAATAATCTTGGTAAGTTTCTAGTTTAAAAAATTGGGAATTGGACATAAAAAATATTGTATGAATATTGTAAAAAATATAATTTGATTCCTTCTTGTTTATTATTTTTTGTCCCTTTCGCATTTATAGGCAACAAGCCCTTTATTTTCGGAGCCTGGAATGATATTCCATTTTTTTACTTTTGCAGTTGAGGAACCCCCTTTGAAAATTAATTTATACGTTTTATTAAAATTATGTGATGAACTGAGGCTGTCACATTAAAAACGATTTAAGCCAAAATTAAAAAAAAAATTAAGGTGATTATAAAAATTATTAGTTTATAAGGCATACTTTAAGATAAAAATAACCTTTTAAAGATCGCATATGTCATTTTTATCTTAACATATACTTCAAAACACTTGATTTCTGTATAAAAGTCAATTTTGCAAATTGTGTCTTAGCCCACTTTTGCTCTAATAGCCTCAATTGGACTGCGCATTAAAAAATCGTTACAAACGTTTCAATTTAGTCCTAAAACCTTGTGAATTTAAATACACTTACAAACTGTCCAAAATAAATCTTTAGACGATTTCACACTACTGACCATTTTTTTAAATCCGGTTACACTATGGTAACGTTAAGCTGTCAATTCGTGACGTTTTAATGATGGTAAATAAATAGCCACCACTTTGGGCCTTTGCAGACTGTCCGAAGCAAAACAAATTAAAGAAGCAAAATTTATTAAGCTGTAATTATATTTACTTCCACCATTTTGTCTTTTTGACAAACCCAAACACGTGTAATGACGCCCAGGTGGTTGGCTAACTGCCCTCAGTACACGTGTGGCAAATGAAGACATTACAGAAGACTTAGTATTAACGTGTGTTTAATAATAAATATATCATCACAAAGTGCTTAGGGCTAATCGTCCATTCGGTGAGGCTTTCCAAAAACGAAGTTTTAACAAATGCGTTTGCACTTGTTACCAAATCCTGCATTTGAATTTTTTTCGTGACTGATTAAATTTTGTCGTCAGATCCGAAATTTCGCAAAAATATCGTCATTTTTCCTGAAATTAGAGGCATACGAAAATTGTTAAGTGAAAAAAGCACACCAAGCAAGTTAATTAACTTGCTGTGGTTTTTAGAAAAACATCTAACAGATAATTTTAATAAATTTGGGATTTGACGATAAATTTAATCAAATTCACAAGAAAATACAATTACAGGATTTGCATTTGAAAATTAGATTTTTTCCTGGGACGGCACTTAATAAAAAAACTTTTTTCTCAAATTCCAAAACGAAAATTTTCTTTACTAAAGTGTTTCCTTTAGCATAGCATCTAGTATATTTAGTGTGGATCTTATGTCTCACTTTTTAGATAAAATAAATGTGAAAATCCTAAAGCCGACACCTAGTTTTAAGGTTAAATTTTATTTAAAATAATAATTTACCCCCTCGCTTGCTACATTCTTGTCAGATAGCTGACAAGATTTGCCAACATTTATTGTTGACTTGTTGATAGAAAGTTATTTAATACAGTTTATATAGTACTTTTTTAACCGTGCCAAAACTAAATTAGTTTTTTGCATTTGTCCCTGTAAAAAATAAACCATGTTCACAAAAAAGTGGTTGCAAATCGAATGTTTAAAGTATGTGACAGACAATATTATATTAACGAATTAATATTTTTTGTGCGTCTTTTTGCATCAGCGAGTCGGAAAAATATGTTTGTATTTTATTTTTATTGGAGTTTCATGGAGGTTGTGGTTAATGACTTTTTTAAATTTTTATGTAATTTGTCCCATTTTCCTTCCTTTTGCAACAGTCATAATGTTTTAGTTTTTACCTACTTACAACATGTAACTCATAATATTTATATGTTATATTTAAAGTAAATATTTTGCTAGAGCTGATTTATTGCTTTATATTAAAACTCGTTTTAAAACCAACAAAGCAACACATCAGCATATTGCTTTGAGCTACACAGTTGCTTTATAATATATTCTTTAAAATTCCTGTACAAAAATATAAAATTTATTTTAATAATAAATTATGCTTTAACCTAGTGAAATTATAATATAGATTTAAATCGCTTATTTTGATTAATGTTTTAAATGGATTAAACACATTTGTGGCTCCAAAAAATGGTGGAACATTGAATTCAGTGCTTCCCCTGAAGTAATTAGTAGCCTGTTAAATAAATAAGAAGTCTTGGTGAATGCACATTAGTGATTTTTTAATTATTGTTCCGGAGTAATTTACGGAACAACACAACAGTTATTAAAACTTTTTTATTAAAACAATGTATTATTTTCTTCACATTTAACATGTATTTATTTTACTTCACCGTGTTTTATCCTTTTGTTGAAAGTCTTACAGTTGTAAGGTTTTTGACTTTATTGTCTCAAAATGATTAAAAGCTAAGAATTATTTAAATTATACATTTGATATAATGTACCGGTATTGTAATATAGAAACTTTTGAATATTTACACCATTTTGTTTCTAAAACGATATCTATATTTTTAGAAAGGCTTTATTTGCGTTAATACCGTACCAGAAAATGATTACTTTAAAATAATAAGTAAATATTACTTGTACAATACTTCTGAATGATTGCTTCAAAAGTGTTGAAAACTTAGATCCTGGGACAAATTTTAAGTCGTTGTTATATTGAGTTTTTTAAAAAAACAATTTTGCTTCGTAAATGGATCCCCACCGGTGTCTTGACGAATTACTGATGCTTTGTTGAGTCTCCAAAGAGGCTTTTTATTATTATCATTATGGTTAGTGACCTAATGTTTAGGCAAATATCTAATCTATTTGTGTTTTTGTGTGTTACAGCCCGACTTGATGGCGTCAACAAACCTCTCCGACCCTCCAGGACCATGGAAGAATACCTCCAACTGGACGACGAGTGGACGGAACCATCCGAACCCACAAAACCCGGACAGAAGAGGGTATGACACTATATTTTTTTTATTCACTTTTGAAAAGTTGAAGGTTACCACATTCTAAGACACCTTAACATTCTATGCGTAATTGCAACATGCCACGCTACGCGTAACAGTACTTTAAGGAGAATTATGATTTCGTAACTTTGGATGATTTTCGGATAAAAAAGGTTTTTTGTTCTTGCATATCAATGAGCTATGAGCAACCTTCTATAGATATTGCTTCTGTTCTAGATAACTCTTCAAATAGCATACCTAAATTTGTGATGGTAGGCAATGGGACTAAGTTAATTTTAGGCGTAAAAAAGTTTTAAAACTATTCCAATTTACCCTAAAAGACATTTGCTTATAACTATGGTTTGAAAACTGCAAAAATGAAAATAATTTAAGAGTTTTCACATGTAAAATCTGCTGATCGTTTTAAAGCAAATAGAACAAACAGCAAATCTCGTTAACAAACTGGAAATCTATTTATAATGACTAAGGTTTTTTTTTGTATTTTTAAACGAATGAAGTTAGAGTCAAATTAATACGTCTAGTGTCTGTTGCTCCCCTGAAAACTGTTGGGCTGTTTTGGCTTTCACATTTAATATTAAGTCGTTGCCAACGTTATTACCTATTCTTCACAAAAATTGAGGTTTGTTAATCAGAACAATATTGTTATTGTACACGTTTATACGCGCACACAATACACCGGTTCACCGTAAATTTTTAAACATATTTTGAGTTTCGGTATGTTATTAGACATCGGACATCTTCTTGTATTGTGGAGTTTTAGGAGACAATTATAAGACTATTGTGCTCATTTAAAAGGCAAATCTTTTTCGTTTTTAGAAAATGATATATTTGTCCTTTTAGAATACCCTTTAGACGAAAGATCTTCGTGATATCAACATGATACTCGATCGGTATATTTTTGTCAAGGGGTCCGTGATTTTTTCCCCGTGATAATTACCTAAATCGCTAAATAGGAGAGGATATCAGTTGTTCCCGTGGCTACCCAACTCCCTGGATTTATTTGTACTAGATACGTTTTACTAATGGAAAGGAACTAATTGTGTCACGGTCACGAGACGACATGATTAAAGAAGTTCAAAAAGCCACGACTGGGAATAAACGAGCTGAAATTGAAACTGTCGTCTGTCTAGTTCTATAAAGAAAAATATTATCTAAGTGTTATTATTTGTGTAACAGGTTTGGCCTGAATTTACTGATAATTTTAATGCCGTTACTACGGTTATTATTTTGTGATATTGGCCTTTTTACACTCAATAAAAAGGTCTTAAATTAATTAAACTGTTAAGGAAAGGCAAATAATAAACTTATTAGGCATAAATAATGTTATTACAATTTAATTTGTCATTGCATGATTGACGACGGAACTTTATAACCCTCACTTTTTCTCACTCATCTTGTAAAGTTAATTATACTATATATATATATATATATATATATATATATATATATATATATATATATATATATATATATATATATATATATATATATATATATATATATATATATATATATATATATATATATATATATATATATATATATATATATATATATATATATATATATATATATATATATATATATATATTTTTTTTTTTCAATTTTCTTAAACCATTTATTTATAATAAGTTTCTTGTTTCTTGGGTATAGGTTTTTTGTTATTTGTTATTTAAGGAAACACATCACTTTGACGTCAACGTCAGTAGCCTAGTATTTTTCCAAATTTACCACATTACTTCTCAAAAACAGTCCCTGTTTCCCGAAAAAGTCCTGCTGAAAGCTTGGCATAAACTTGAAAACAATAATGGTCGCCTTACAAACGACACCTATTCTGCACTTTGCCATAGTACCTCTGTTTTACTAGAAATAATTGACTATTCATTTTCAAAATTTCATTTGTCGTATATTTTACCAGGTAAATTTACTTACTACTGAAAAGTTAGAAAAAATATTTGGTAAATACAGACTTCGGAGGTTGTAATTACAATGTTAGCTTTGATGATATTTTAAATGCTGAGAAAAAATTAGACTCAAACATATATTTAGAAGCGCTGCTGATGATAATTTCTCTTTAGCTGAGATTAAAAAACAGGAGACAGCTGTATCCAGGAAAATGATCTTGATTGGACAATACCTCAAAATAATTACACTGAAAAATTTTTGTTTTTACTTGAAACTGAATACCTAAATGAATATGAAATTGACAAATCGGTACAAATTTATATAGCCGGTTATGCTGCCCACAAAATTGTAAAAAAATATAATAATTGTAACATCTGTGTTTCTTTTTCTTGTTGAAAGTAAGGGAAACCTAATTGACGACGAATACTTTGATTGTCTACAACGTGGCGGTTTAAAGGTTCCTACAGAAATTGTTAAAGACGTTCTGTTCCATATGTGCGCGATTTTAGAAAATTATTAATGACCCTGATACTGAGAGTGACTTCCTAAAAATGGAAAATCAAAAAGCTATCCTGTGTGATCTAACTAATTTAAGCACTAGACAACATGAAGGCTTTAATGATTTATGCTCGCAATGTATTTGTGGTAACGAGAACAAAAATATGTTCATTATGATGTGCTCTATATTTTCAAACATTCTTTTAAATAATTATGTTAAAAAAAAAATAACAAAAATGCCACAGAAAAATCGGAAAAGGCTGAGTCAAAAAACAAAAAAAGGAAACTAGACACATTTAATAAATAAATAAACAAAACTAAAACTAAGTACAATTACTAACTAAATGTTAAATTACACTTGTTTCCTTTTACAACAGCATCATGTTCTTATGCCTTGACCTATGCACATAAATTAATTTGTTTTAGAGTTTAAATATTATATAAATATATTTATTTTTTCAATTATTATACTGATTTAATTATTTTAATGGAAATATCAATACTATTTACGCGATCTTTGAATTGAGCCTTAAATGAATTTAAAAATACGCGCCTCGATACCCGGATTACGCTCATCGCGCTCGAGGGAAACCGATCTGAATCTCTTGCCGGTTGCGGCGTTGCCAAGTGGTTGTTCACGGCTTGTAGTGAAGTAGGGCTGTGGTTATACCCCAAAAAATGAAACAAAATTGTAGCAAGAATATATATTTTTTTAATAAATTGTAGAATTTTGATGGACAAAATAATAGCAGTGTTTCTCTAAATGAATATAAAAATATTAAGAATGCTATAAACTTAATTAATTTTCTCTTTTTAGTTTTAATTGACACAGTACTTAATGATAAACAATTTATTAGAAATTACAGCTTCACACCGACGTGTCATAGAATTAATCAAATCTTGACACCTGGTAATTGGAATGTTATTCCAGGAATCCTGAATTACATACCATAGTTGCTCTTGATTTGTAAGTTTTTCACGTGCTACGACATCTTTAATATCACCCCATAGATTCTCTATGGGGTTAAGATCCGGGCTTGTGCAGGGCAGTCTGGGACATTAATTTTCTCATCGTGCATAAATTATTTGCATGACCGACTAGTATGTTTTGGGTCATTGTCCTGCATACAAACCCATTTAATTGGCATCTGCTCCTCTGCATAAGGCAGCATAATATTTCGTAAAATATCTACATAGATACTAGCAGTCATTATGGTTTTTATCCTAAATATGGGCCCTACACTATAATACAAAAAACTTGCCCATACCATAATTTTGGACCCTCTATGCTTTACAGTTTTACGGTATATTAAAGCTGATATGCAGTATCTAAAGGGCGTCTAATGTAAATTCTTTGACATGTATTGCCAGATAAAACGATTTTGCATTCGTCAGACCATAATATGTTGCGCCATTTCGTCAAAGCCATTTAACATCATTTTTCGCAAACTCTAATCGTCTTTTTCTTTGTTCTAACTTAATAAGGGTACTTGCCTTGGGTTTCTGGCTTTCAGGTTTTGTTCTGTTAGTCGTCTTCTTATAGTTCTAGTACTCACATCCAGTCCTACACTCTCCTTAAGCTTTGTAGATGAAGCAAACGGGTTCATCGCTGTTCGGATTAAAAGCTTATCTTCTCTTGGCGTGGTTTTGCGCTTACGGCCGCGTGTTTCAGGCACTGACTGCCACTTAAAAGCATTTGCTACCATCTTAGCTGAGCATTCCATTCTATTTTTTAATCTGCGAATATGATTTTCCTTCTCTTTGCAATTTTTTATTAACTCACGTTTTTCAGGAGTACAGGGTTTTTTCTTCCCATTACATGGTAAATCAAAACTTTATTTATTACTGTAAATTACAAGTAATAATTTAAAAAGATACTGGAGATTATTTTAAATGATCTTTTTAAAGGAAGAATCTTTTGCAACTGAAACACTCTAACACTGCTATTATTTTGTCCACAACTGTATATATATATATATATATATATATATATATATATATATATATATATATATATATATATATATATATATATATATATATATATATATATATATATATATATATATATATATATATATATATATATATATATATATATATATATATATATATATATATATATATATATATATAGCCAATTACTAATATTTTATTGTTTACAAAAAAAATGACGTTCGCCGGAATCAAGGCCAACTTCTTTTTTGAAATAAATGAGGTTATTATCCCTTAAATTATAACATGTTATACATTGTTGAAATCAGAATAAAAAGCACTATTTGGCTGCGTCAAAATCCAATATGGCGTCCATATGAAAAAATAAAGTTGATTATGATTCTAAAAAGCCGAAACGTAGAAAATAAAAATTGACTACTCGGTCATATTCTACAAAAAAAGTTGCTTTGAAGAATTTTTTACAGATTTGAAAAATTTATCAAAACCTGAATAGATAAAACCATGTATATATGTTATTATGTATATATATATATATATATATATATATATATATATATATATATATATATATATATATATATATATATATATATATATATATATATATATATATATATATATATATATATATATATATATATATATATATATATATATATATATATATATATATATATATATATATATATATATATATACAGGGTGCCACAGATTCGAGTGCATGCATGGGGATTTCGGAAACCGTAAGAGATACGAAGTCGGTTAAATTATGGCAAAGTTGCGCATTTAGGTGCCTAACAACATGCCGATTAGAAAGTTGTAAAATTCCTAGGACTTCCGGAGATATCCGGAAAAAACCTAAATTTGCTGATTTCGTTTTTATTTTTTTCTGACGTTATTTAAAGAGATATGAAAAAACAAAAGACCCTTTCTCATGGCTACTTCTTAAGCTCTACAAAACAGCGTTGAGAGATTTTCCGTACGACGTTTCGTTTTCGCTAGACCATCATCAACTTTATTTTTTTAAATACGGACCTAAGTTTTTTATTTTATTTTTTGAACCTCTTATTATCCCAATTACAAAAATGTATAACACTTAATATATATATATATATATATATATATATATATATATATATATATATATATATATATATATATATATATATATATATATATATATATATATATATATATATATATACACATGTGTTTTGCATTTATGAGAGAGTTTTGTATTTCTCAATGCACATGGTGAAGTGGATTTAATGCTTTTACTGAAGTGAAGTCGATGTGGTCTCTGACAAGTTATATTTATGTTATTTTAAATTTAAAGGACTATAACAAAGCAATATGTAATATTTAGGTTCGATGGGCCGACTTGGAGGAACAGAAACAACAGAAGAAGATGAAGGCCATTGGATTTGTCGTTGGTCAGACAGACTGGAAAAGAATGATGGATCCCAGCGGCGGAGGAAGTGCCCTAACTCAGACTAAATATATTGAAAGAGTCAGGCGATTTTAGATTTAGTTTTTTTGTTGTTAGACTGTAATTACAGAATTAAGAAGTCCAAGTTGTTAGATGTAAATATCAAAAGTTACAAAAATTCTGTAATATGGTATTATAGGCATTACATTTTGAAATGGGTGTTTTGGTGATCTTAATTGTGTAAACCATTAAAACATCGCTTAGTTACTAGAAAATATGTCTCAAGTGAACCCTATATTAATAAACAAAATGATATTTATTAAATTACTGGGTTTTAAAGCGTAGATAATATTTAAATCACGATTAAAAATAGCAAGTAGGAAACATAATGCCATTTTATAATTTACTTTTTTCAAATAAACCACAATGTAATGACAGCGGTGTTTTTTACTTTGAGAAAATTGCATTTTCCTTTTTGTTACATGACACGTTAATACTTTTTTCATACAACTCTTATGATAGAACTAATATTTTTTTTTATTAGTTTAATTATTTTGTCTTTTTATAGGCATAATAAGCAAAGCTGTTACTTCCTTACTGAGTAATCCATATGTTTACATTATGAATGTAATATGTACGAAATAAATTAATGTAACGTTAAATCGTAAAAATTGTTTTGTTTGTTTATTTAAACCTAAAAATACTTCTTAAAGATGGCATCCCATTAACGAAGTTGGAAAGTAGAAATACGGAAAGCGAATGCTTTTCTTCAGTACATCATCCCTATATGTTTTGTGAATTTTACCGAACCTAACTTATTCGTTATAAAAAATATATATATTTTTTGTATTTTTTAATATCATATCAACAGCAATATCTCTTTAATATTAATACGAAAAAATGTAAACAAATTTAAAAAAATTGCAACCTTTTTTTAAACTATACAAGTCTGTCTATAGGTTTTTTATTATAAAATATATATATATATATATATATATATATATATATATATATATATATATATATATATATATATATATATATATATATATATATATATATATATATATATATATATATATATATATATATATATTTTAACTTTATAACTTCGAGTGATTTTCTCAAAAAATTAGATAACTACTTTTGCGGAGTACAAGTGCAAAGATCATATAGTCCAAAATAGCTGCTCTTTAACCAAAGAATCTCTTATTACTTTCGGATTTTCGATCTTAACGTCGCGTCGTTATTTACGCACGTGGGGCTTTACCATACAACTAAACATACACTGACCAGCAAATTTAGACTTGCGTCTGGCCCAAGGGTGGTAAACTTAACAAGGAGTGCTCGATTTTTACTATTTGTCCGCAGATATAGGTTATGTTTGGACGTCATCCGTTTGCCCATTTTGCCCAGAAGGTAGATTTATTTTTTTTATTTTTGTTAAATATTCAACTTTTAAAAAACATTTTTGGATATGAACTTACTATTAGAACTGTAATGTATAACATTTTAAAAATTTTAATCATTTTAAAATGTTATACATTGCAGTTCTAATAAAGTTATCAAAATGTTTTAAATTGAATATTTAACAAAATAAAAATAAATCTACCTTCGGGAAATGGGCAAACTGACGTCCAAAAATTAAGATTTTATACCACTTGTAAACAAAACAAATAGGCAAACAATTACGTCACAAATACCGAATTGACATTTAAATTGCCTTATATGGGCTTAAATGGGATCGAGCACTCCTTGTTAAGTTTATTACCCTTGCGTCTGGCCGATCCCGCAACATCGATCACGAGCGTGACCTGACAGTTTATATTTTTTGGCTAAACCACAAATTCAAACAAACCATGATAAACTACAAATAATTATTATGACGCAGTTCAAAAAGGGTTTAAATTTGCTAAAAACACGATAAACAGTGCAATTTAAAATTCTGGAGAATTTTTGACTAATTGCGAGTGTAGGACGCATTGTTTAACTATCGCTACTCGTATATTTTTTTATTAAAAAATCTATTTAATTTTTTTTAGATTATTACAACAGAAATACTTTTTTATACTTAACTTTTTTTAAGTTCTCTACTGAAATGTTTATTATTTATTTTGCTTAAAACATACAGTGAAGTTATTTTTTTAATAAATTTAAAAATGAATATTTTTATTTGAACTAATTTAGTTTTGTAATAATTATTTGAAATATGTATATTTTTAAAAATAATTAAAACTAGCCATCATTTATTCTTCTGTTTTACATAAAAATTTGTTTTACAAGAAATTTGCATACGTTTCTAAGTGACACCAATAGGATTTACATACATAAAAAATCATAAATACGTAAGTCGAGTCGAAACCTAACCTATAAATGTCAAACACAGTCAAACTCCCGCTTCGCGATCGATGCTGCGTGACCGCCTACGAGTAAACGCAAGTCAAATTTAGTTCACAATCAGAAATTTGCCACAATTCGAATGTTTTTTATTGTAGATTTATTTTTCGTAGGTATTATTAAAAGGAGTAATATTTTTTACTTTTCTTGTATAAGAAAAGTATTGTAATAAAGATGAGGAATCTTATTTTTGTTCTCTTTGCCTGTTAACTTTATAGCTCAAAAAGTACGTTACAGAAAACATAAATAAAAGGGTAAGATTTATTTATGGCCGACTACCTATTAAAAAAAAACAGGTTAAGCATCTAAAAAAATTAGGTAACCTGTTTTTATCTGTTTTTAATTCAAGAACAGTTTAATGGAGAAAATAGAATGTGTTGCATATACCGTATGCTCTTGTTAAAGTTGGCCGTATTGGTGGTTTGACTTAATAAATTAGAGAACACTTTTATTTGCAATTTTTAATATTAACCCTTTTGCGGTCAAATTCTTTCAAGTTAAGGAAAACATGTTTTATTATTATAGTTCATTTTTTAGTATTTATAGAGATTTTTAATGTATTAAAGAAACATATTATGTATTTTTTTCCAAAAAATGCGTGTCCATTGGAATGGACGTAGAGTTTAACAGCGAATGGTCCTCTAAAGTTTTGTTTTTGGAGTATATCTCCTGACAGTGACCAATAACCAAGCAGGACAGTTAATATTTCTTAATTTTGTATTTCTTTAAAATGAAAATAATATTTTTATTAGGATATGAGTTCCAGCGTTATTCTAGAGTAGCTATTCCCAACCGCTGGTCCGACGTACCACCAGTGGTCCGCGGAGAAATTTTACTAGTCCGCGGACAATTTCTTCTACCCGCGAAAATTTTTTTCTTATAAAAAAAGTAATAACAAGTAAATTTTAATTTATAAAATTACAAAATAAAAATATCACTGGTCCGAGAATTTTTTTTACAAATTTTACTGGTCCGGGGGCCAAAAAGGTTGAGAAACGCTGTTCTAGAGTACTACCTACTAGAACTTTGGAACCCATTATGAAAGAATAAAAAAAATGTTTGACCGAATATGATTCTTAGTTCTTTTTTAAATATATTTTTTTCAGTTTTTGTGAAACAAAAAGAAAATATGCCTTTGTTACGTGTGTTAAATAAAAAAAAAAAAAAAACTAATTCTCCAAATTTGGTTAGTTCTTGAAAAGTATTTTTACCGCTTGATCTACTCTGCAATAAACGTGTGCGAAGTTAATATTGAAAAAAAATGCTGATCGTATATGTACAAAGTATTTAGCATGATTAAAATAAATTATTACTTTTTTTATTTAAAGCAGTTATCAGTTGTTAGCTTTTATCAAAACATGTTCTGATTAACGCTTCTTAAATATGGTTTTGCCCAATATCATAACAAGGTAACAATGCCAATTTTTTCATTTAAAGGCTATACAAATTCGGTGGGCAGGACATATTGCAACAAATAATAAAATTTCATAGTTTTGTTTTACAAAACATTTATTGATTCATTATTGGTTGGGTGCACCCTTTTCTGAGTAAAAAGCTTTTTTATATTATCGGTTTTAATCACAATGGGATGAACTAATTTTTAAATGAATGTTTTTATTATTTATCAACTTCTAAGTAAAACGATTTACGAGAACACAATTAATTTAATTAAGGTAGTAACTACGTCCTTTGTATAGTTGTTAGGGGCGAATTTTCTAAAACTTTGGGATACTGATATTTTTCATCATTGCCCAAAACAATACTTTCGCTGATATCAGCATTTTTTATCGGCTTGACATCTTCCGTTTGTGAATCTATAAAACCATGGTCTGCTCCTACCCGTTTATTAGCCTCCGCTTCCCTTTGAGCAGCCCTTAATCTTGCTTGCATTATTACAACCTGTGGGTTCATCATATCTGTTTGTTCTTGAATACAGTTTTGTAAAATATGTAGAAAAAATAGGAAAGCCAATAATGTAAGAGCAGTTAGAGCAATACTTCTTTTTCCTCCACCTTTTTGATAGCTGTAGGTACTAAAACAAATATATGGAAATTCGAACATGCAACAATAAAACAAATATGTGTTTAATTTTAACAAATTGTAAATATCTACTACAGATCCAAAGAAAATATTGTCATTTCTGCGATGTGATTTTTAAAAACATTTACCAATCGGAAGTCGCAAAACACCAATGCTAGCGGCTTTTATTAATATATCCTATTTATTCTTAATACTGTTTAATTATTGTAGATATTTATGGAAACTAGTACGAGCATATCTGATGTTTCTCAAAGGTGATTTTTTTTTTATAAGGTATAAAAAATATAATTTAGTACATCATAATTGTACATAAATATGCATCGTTTGATCTATGCCCTTTTTTATTACTTCCGGTTTGGCCGGAAACACTTTTAAATATCAAATGGGACCACCGGCATATTTTTCCTTATTTTAATATGATATATTATTTTTAATATAATGACGTCTTATATGTCATTTCTTAACATTTTAGCGTTATAAACGATAATAACGTTTTACAACGGAATAAATAATTTATTAAGTGTTTTTTGGAAACAGTCTCACCCTAAATACCCTACTATATGGTATCAAATTATTCAAAACAAAAACCCCTTTTGATATGCCAACGAGAACCCTCGATCTCCTGACTTATGTCCATAAATAAAATTTTGCAAACTTTTACTTCTTCTGGACTAACCGTTAAAAAAACGATCAAATATATTTTTCCTTGGCTGCCTGAATTAAAATAAAAAATTAAGAAATAAATATTATAGAGCAGAAGTCTCAGTTGCATATAAGGTACAATTGTATTTATAAATAGGAGCAAATATTTCGGTGGTGACATTTTTAATTTAAAAGTACTAGTCATTTCCGGTTAAACCGAAAGTCATACAAAGCGATAATGCGTACTTTTGCCCAAAACTGACATACAAAAGGTAATTTTTGGATCTTACAAAAAAATCTATCACACCACCTTGGTGTACTTAGACTTCCGAACGTATATCTGAATCATTATTCTTAAATTTAACATTTCTGTACTTTTATTATATGTTATTGTTCTTGTTATTAGATATATTTAAAATCCTATTTAAACCTGTATTCGTCATTTAATTTTGCGGCTTTTTTTGGAGTAAGCAAAATCAATTAAACTAGAGACATTTGTAACAGAATAATGCTCTTTTATAATTTTTTAAAAGCATAAGAGGAAAAGTGGTAAAACATCTGACATAATATATGCTTATTAATGATAGGTTATATTTTATATTCTTACTTTAATTATGCTAGAAAAAGTTTTTTTATAGATGTAAATGTGTATATTATTTAAAAATAATTCTTAATTTTTAAAACTTCACTAAATAATTTTTAGTTTTACCTATAGGGATTATATTCGTCTCCTCCAGAAGATGGATGGTAGTAATGTATCCTATCCATAACAGTCGCAGGCTTTGAAGCACTGTTAATTAGGTCAGTATGATGATTCCTCATAAGTGGGCCGCCATTTCCCATAAGGGAATTTACATCCATTGCAATCGTGGATAATGTCGACATAAATAAAAGATACCTCTCGAACAATTCTTTATTTGACTTATCTATAAAATAAAGACTAGCATTGGGCATAAACAAAAATAACTCATATTTTTATTTAAGATAAGTACGGGGAAGATGGCCGTATGGGAGAGATGACCAGTCGAAAAAGGTTTGACAAAGAAACCTTAGGTGGCACTTTTTATCCATTCATGTGATTCTTTTACTGCTTATCGGGGACCCTAAGGATAAGGAGGACCATCTCTGTGTAACAAAAATGGCCCTCAAATTGAGAAGTTTATTGGTTCACACCATAACCTCCGCTACACCAGCGCCTCTTTAGTTAATGCTATTCTGGGATCACTTTTTAAGTCAAACAGCCATAAGAGATGGTGTTTCCTACCTTTACCCTCCATAGTGCTTTTATTTAATATCTTTAAAAATATATGAAAAAGTAAGTAAACCTCTTTGTTACCTAAATATATGCAAAACTGCTATGGCCACCTCTTTTAGACATTTTTGGTAAGATGGGAAAACATTGGAAAGCGGTTGAAAACTAACAATGATGTAAAGGGTAGTATGGGACCATCTTCGACGTTTGGTGCTAACAATTCAAGAAAAACTGTAAACACATCTTAAATTTGCTGTCTAAAGGATATTTCTTAACAATTAGTGAGAAGTACACCATTCTGATTTGCCAAGCAGCTGCAGCTAAAACACAGATTTAGTCATACTACTCAAAAGGCTGGCTATGACTGGCTGCATTTATTTTTGAAAAGGAACCCAGCCAATTCATTGAGAATGTCAGAAGGATTATCACTTGCTAGAAGCCAGGGAACGAATCGAGCTAAAGTAAATGATTATTTTGAGATGTTGAAAAAGACACTGTAAAAATTTACTCAGGAACATTTGTAACATAAATGTAAATTGCAATTTAACAATCGTTCTGGCCATGGTTTGGCTGCAAAGTGGTTCAAGGAAGTGGCAAAAAGGGGGAAACCATCACAGTCACTGCTTGTTGTACAATCAACAACTCCTCAAAGTCAAGAACTTTAGATCCAGGTCCAAGTACATTTGGAACACGATTTTCCGCTGAAAAAATAACACCAACTACTACAATACACTTATTGAAATATCGGCACCTCCACAAAATATCTGCTAAATCCGCAAACGAACCAAAAAAGTGAGTCTAGTCTTTTTTTGACATCTAAAGAGCACATTAATGAGATAAAAATAAGATAAACTGAAAAAATGCCAAAAAAAGAGAAAATAAAAAAGTATAAGATGATAGTAAAACAAGAAAAAAGACTGATAAACCTAAGGTAAACAAAACTCTTCGGAAACCTAGATGTATGTGTAAGCTCTCAGATAGTAGCCGCTAAGAAGTTAACACAAATTTTTGTGATTCTAGTGAAAGTGTGAATAAAGGAAAAGAAGAGAATGGTCAACCATGATTTATTGTTAATGTGAATTATTTATTTTCGATTAAAACTTTTGTTTTATTCCTTTTATTTTATTAACAGTAAACCTTGAAAACATATATGGCTAATTACCCCAGACTTACCCTATATATAGTATGTCAACATAAAGTTAGATCACCTCTCCTGACATTAAATATCGATGTTTGGTTATCTTGGGGGCCAAAAAATATTTATTTTTTTTGATACAATCTTAATGGCATAGTCTAGACTCTTTTTAGATTAAGCGATAAAACTAATTTCTGCAGAGTCCCAAAAAATTCACGATGAATACAAGATTTGTTCATATGTTATAAGAACTTTATTTCCACTCGCAAACGACGTAACTCACATGTGTTTTTAGAAATAGTTTTAGAATCATGCCAAAATAATAATAACACACTCATAGCACTACAAGAGTGGCTTCAGTTCGATGACTTTAAATATCAAAAAATTATGTCAATACATAAATGTTTATGTAAAACTTATTGAATGTGCTGCTGTAGTTGGGGTAGTATTTTTGAGTCATACAGTAAAAAATTTGTATGACATTTTCGGAGAGTTTCCTACCTAAATCCATGTGATATGCCCAGAGCTCCTTTCAAAAATTAAAATAAAATCCTATCACCTAGTCACCCATAAATTACCACCCTTGGATTTTTAACAAAACAATGTCGTATATGGTAGTAATTTTCCAGACAATATAAAATCCCATTTAATTATACTAACATTTAGATTCGCCACATTATTGTAAAACTAATCTATAGTTACTTAAATTCACTTAATAGTCTAATTTAAATATGTATGAATATTTAGGTGTATAAAACCTACCTTGCCTATGTTTCTTGATTAGTATTCCCTCAAGCAGAAAAGCTCAATAATATAATATGTCAGAATTTAAACAAATTCTTGTGATATATAGCCCTTATTGTCCCTAGGTGGAAGATTTAAAGTTGTTACGCTGGTTATGTAAATAATTTTATTTTATTATCTGACAAAATAAAATCAAGAATCTTTGCCGGTTTGTAAAAGGAACGGGCATTTAACGGTTTCCATAGACTGATGGATTTAAGCGGAAAAAATACGAAAGATTATTTATATTATAAAGATTGAAATTTTTTACTTGTAAAGAAGCTCATTATTTTAATTAAACCTGACTTGTAATTAAACAATTTGCTTGACATGGTAAATAGGGCTCATTTAGACGACCGTTTTAATAGTCTTATTTTCCTAAGTGTATTTTGTTTTTGTAATGTTTTAATATTTCTTTAGTGTTCTCTTTGTTATCGCATTGGCATAAACTTTCCATTAACATGACCCAACAAAAAGATATTTAAAATGGCCAAAATGTGGCTTTTATAGATATTTCGTTCTTTCGTGACTATCTAGAAACATTATGACAAAAGAACACTGGTATTGTGATTGGTTATAAAAAACTTGTCGATTCTCTGCGAATATCCATTTAAGGTAGTTGAATCGCGACAGTCGTATTAAAAAGTTAGACGCTAAAGTATACAGTACAGTCGGTCAGCCGTCTCACAGTGGGACGAAGAGTCACTGTGACACCCAAATTAATCTACAGCTCATATAGTTTAATGATAGATTGCACAGACTGATGTCCTGCTGGAAGCGCTTCTAGAAGTACTTTTGTACAGAGGCTATGTCCTGCCGGCGGGACGTAGACCCGCTAACGTAACGGTCCATCCGGCAGGACTTATTTCGGTACTGCTAGTAGCTGCATGCCACTGTAAAATATTTCGATTGGGATGTATTAAATGATATACATTTTTGACCCATTTATATGGGGCCTACTATGCAGCTGCCCTACCGTTGATCAAAAAATTAGTGGAAAATGTAAACATGATATTATATTTCGTGAAAAAATACTTTTCCAAAAACAAAGTTATTTTAATCAGACCTAGATATTTCAAATAAAATACTAATAAAAAACATACCCAAATAAATTAGCAATAAAAAAAAATATTAGTTATTCTAAGCACAACCTTTTAGGAACTTTTGTAAAAATGTTACTAAAAATACAAAACGAACAAAGAACCGATTTCTTAACATAGGATTACAAAAAAAACTTAAACAATTAAAAAAGTATGTTTTGTTTAGGCTGGTATGCCATGCTGTATATGGTGCGCAAAACAGTTTCTGCCGGTCGTTGGAGAACACATAACAGCTCTAGGTCCACAAGCACGACATCTATAACTGGCTTTTTGTTGAGTTTTACGCACCCTACTACAAATTATGCACTTTCTTTGAACTCGCATTTTATCTGACTCGCTACTCAATGCAATGAGAGTATGGTCGCCATGCAGTATAACGTGTTCTTGTACAGGTCTCGGATTTTCAATGTCATTTGGAGTGTTTTGGGTCCAAGGATTAGTTATCAATTGCAAAGCTAGCTGCTCCGTGAAATCAGTGTGTTTTAGATTAGATTCCCTTTTAAAATATTTATATGCTAAATATGCATTTGTTTCTATGATGCCAAATAAACTGGCAAACATTCGGTGTTGCCATCTTTGGGTACTCCACACTTGTTCTAGAGCCAAACCACTTTGACGGATATGGTTATGGATGTCAATAGATGGCGCTCCTTCGAAATATTGCTCGACAATTTTAGGCCTTGCCACCTCCTTTATCACAACATTTCCTTCGTTGTCATAGCGCTTTTTTTTAGCCGGTTGTCCTGGAAGAGTTGTGCCACAGGTAGATAGAGTAGAGGGGAAATATACTGACTGCATCCCCCCACTCCTTCCCCATGCACCCCCCACCCAAGCCCCGCCCCTTGACCTTGATTGGGCACGTGTGCGATACGTCATATAACCTTGAATGGTCAGATGTGCATACCCCCCCACTCCAAGCCCCGCCCCTTGATCTTGATTGGGCACGTGTGCGATACGTCATATAACCTTGAATGGCCAGATGTGCATACGAGAGGCTGCTTCGTTGGGTGCAGCATGCCAGGTGTTCAGCACGATGACGTCATATTACCTTGAAAGACCACGTGCGCTTTAAGCGTGGGAAAGTGTTTGTTGGCGCTGCCCTTGAGGTGCAGGTGTGCTTATACAAATTTTAATGGGCCACATGCGCCCCCATTTTTTTTCACCTTAAAAATCTCAATTACATATTAGTCTCGCCTGGAGTTTAATTAAACCTATATTCTAAACGACACTTTTCCTATTAGAGAAAGCAATAATAATGCAACTTTACAATATTAAAGGTATCTTTTAATCAAAATTAACAATAATCTTTTTACTGAATCGATTCATTTGAATCAATCACTTGAAAAGATTCGTTCGCAACCGATTCACTTTATTATAATGCCAGATAAAGGATAGCCCTGCCCCCCCACAAACCAATCATAACTCACAACTAAAGAAAGGTAATAAGGTATTGTATTGTATTGTACCTGCACTGAAATATTATTTGGTTAAACATAATATTACACCATTTTGTTAAATTTTAAAATGCAATTCAGCTACAGAGGTAGATTTGCTTACATACACACACATAAATATAAATATATAATAAAAATATAAAATAAATTATAAAAAATCTGATTAATGATGGTTTGCCCATTTACCAGCTGTCTTGCTCCTTTTAAATCCTATGTTTACAAACTTTGCCTAAAAATCGCGACTTTTTACATCTTTCCAATTTGCATAAGGCATTACTGGATCTTTTGCGGAAATATGGATCAACAATGGTTTCAAAGAATTTTTCGCGACAGCAAACATAACTGAATAAAATTTTTAGTGCTCCAATCCATAAAAATATTTAAAGAAACTAAATATTTTATTGAAGGGATACTATTATCGGTTCTATAAAAAACAATACTTATGGTATAGTAGATTTTAATAAAAATATAAAATAAATTATAAAAAATCTGATTAGTGATGGTTTGCCCATTTACCAGCTGTCTTGCTCCTTTTAAATCCTATGTTTATTGCCACCTTTGTCTATTTATACCGAAACCGCTCAGTTACAAAAGAAGTGTTTATTTACCTATTTACCTGTATTGGATCATACAAAACTCAAGGAATGTTATGGCTTTCGAGGCAAATGTTTAATTACTTGTTTTATCAGTGACGCTTGTAATTTCATGGTACAAATAGCTTATTAAAATGTAGAACGAATGGGCCATTTAAAATGTTCAGTTGACCGTATTTTGGCCTTTTTGATGCATAAAAATTCTTTTCACAGTAAAGTTGGGCCTGCATTATGTCATTTTTGCGTTGTGTTATTTATTGCACCCTTTATCAATTTCATTCAATTCATATATTTGGACAGTGTGGGAATGCATGATTTTTACCCTCCATTCAAACCATTAACATTTTACAGGTGCTTCTATTTGTTTTATTGTGTAAACGAATGGGCCATTTAAAATGTTCAGTTGACTGTATTTTGGCCTTTTTGAAGCATAAAAAAAAAATTTGAAAAAGATATTGTTAATTTCGATATTGTAAAATTAGCTAAAAAAATTGAAAATGATGAAAGTCATATTCAATCTTTGGAAAAAAGATTAAAAGATTTAGTTGATTCTTCTAAAACTTCTAAAATAAGGTTGTAAATGATTTATTGCTTTTAAATAAAAAAACAATTTTACTATAATATGTGTTTTATTTAAAAAACTACCTTTCTACAATAATAATAATAATAATAATAATAATAATAATAATAATAATAATAATAATAGATTACAATTATTAAAATTATACAATATCTGTGGCATCTATCCAAGAGTTATGTTGACTGGGGAATCCCAACCATTTTACAAACACTTGATTCTTTTGGTTTTTTTACGTTTACGAAGTACTTTTTCTACCAAATAAATATCCGGACTTTAATTATTAAAAGTATTTAGTGCAAGTCCAATAGAAAAAGTATAATAATTATCCTAAAAAACAAGGATATCCAAAACCTTGTTTTCATGTCGTGCTGCAGTCATTTTCTTCATTTAAAAGCTTTTTTATTCAATACTTTCTGACTATGTATTTGGAATTAGTTAATTAATATTAAAATAATTTTTATCACAAGTTAATAAAAGTAGGCCAATTTTTTTGAAAATTGATATAAGAAACTATCTTTCACTTTTGAACAACTTTTCCTAGTAACTTATTTCCATATCTTCTCAAATAAATGCACTTTACTCTTGAACCATTTAAAATATTTTCAATCTTCTGAGTTTCGCGTATAAAATTTGTTAAATGTTTTTATCCCAATGTAACTTTAAAAATTAGCAATTTTTTAAGAATCGTTGTTTTTTTGATAAAATTAAAAATAAAGAAGTTTTTTACTATTCAACGCCTTGTCCGTGGACATACTGGTGTGTCCACGAAAAGGTGTTAAGTAAGAAAAACTTCTTTATTTTTAATTTTATCGAAAAAAGTTACTAAGATAAAAAATTTGCTACTTCTTAGAGTAAGATTGGGATAAAAATATTTAACATATTTTATACGCGGTGTTTAGAAAATTGAAAAAACTTAAAATGGTACAAGAGTAAAGTGCATTTATTTGCAAAGGTATGGAAATAGGTTACAAGAAATAGTTGTTTAAACGTAAAAGGTAGTCTTTAATACCAATTTTTTAAAAAATCGGTCCACTTTTATTTATTTGTAATTAAAATTTCATTATCAATTAACTAATTTAAAATTTTTGTACTAGTAGGCGTTGATAGTGACAAGCTTTATTGACACTTGGCTTTTATAATTCATTAGCCGCAGTATCGTCAGCTTTAAATGTTACTTAACAGCAAAAAATTTGATTAGAAATGATTGTATAGTTTAATATTGATAAGATACACCCTTTCTAAATTAAATTATTTTTTTTACATGAACTCTTTCAAAGCCATGCGAAATATTTTAACATATATTTTTTATTTTAATAATATGCCCTTAATACATAATCATAGAAAAACTATTTACAATTTTTTTCATATTTTTGGTTAAACCTAAACTTACAAAACAGCTTAAATTTTTTCAATATTCAACAAATCTATAACAATAGCTCTTAAATCAAAAATTCTAACCTGTGTTTACACACATATATATATATAATATATATATATATATATATATATATATATATATATATATTATATATATATATATATATATATATATATATATATATATATATATATATATATATATATATATATATATATATATATATAATATTCCACGAAAAGGTTTGAAGAGAAAAAACTTTTTCTACTCTTGATAAAAAATTTTGCTACTTCTAAAAGTAAGATTGGGATGGAAACATTTAACATATTTTATACGCGGTGTTCAGAAAACTGAAAAAACTTTATATGGTACAAGAGTAAAGTGCATTTATTTAAGAAGATATGGAAATAAGTTACTAGGAAAAGTTGTTCAAAATTAAAAGATAGTCTCTAATACCAATATTTGAAAAAATCGGCCTACTTTTATTTTTTGTTATTAAATTTATTTTAATATCGATTTAAATTTTTAATATCAATTTATTATCAAATTTTTTGCTGTTAAGTAAGCATTTAAAGCTGACGATACTGCGGCTAATGAATTATAAAAGCAAAGTATCAATAAAGCTTGTCACTATCAACGCCTACTAGTACAAAAATTTGGAATTAGTTAATTGATAATAAAATTTTAATCAGAAATAAATAAAAGTGGGCCGATTTTTTCGAAAATTGGTATTAGAGACTACCTTTTACGATTGAACAACTTTTCCTAGTAACTTATTTCCATATCTTCACAAATAAATGCACTTTACTCTTGTACCATTTTAAGTTTTTTCAATTTTCTGAACACCGCGTATAAAATATGTTAAATGTTTCCATCCCAATCTTACTTTAAGAAGTAGCAAAATTTTTTATCAAGAGTAGCTTTTTTCGATAAAATCAAAAATAAAAAGTTTTTTCTCTTCAACACCTTTTCCAATATAATTATATATATATATATATATATATATATATATATATATATATATATATATATATATATATATATATATATATATATATATATATATATATATATATATATATATATATATATATATATATATATATATATATATATATATATATATATATATATATATATATATATACTCTTACAAACTTATACTACATTAATATAAAACTGATTTAAAAATAAAAAAAGCTTTAAATCATCCAACACCATCTTTTTCAATAGGCTTTTATCGCGTTAACTTTCGAACCTCGTGGGGCCGTTAAAACTTTTTTTTAAAGCAGGGGCAGGCCGCACGACTACGTCACTTAACACACAAACTTTGTTTTTCTTTACTTCTTCTTTTTTCGTTCCGTAGTTAATCGGAAACGCGCACAAAATTTTATCCATTGCTGTTGACACTTTTTGGCTCTCCGTAGGCTCATTAATCTCAACTAAATTGTCGTCTCCTCCCATATTGACTGGTTCATCCAAGATTTCGAAATCACCACCGCGGTGGGGCCAGTTACCCGCGTCTACTGTTTCATCTGAATACACAGAATTTCGACTCTCTGGTCGTTCAATAATTTCATCTATTTGAAACTGCATTTTTAAAAAAAATAATTAAAACTTGTAACTTTTTAAAATTAACACGCACACAAACTGGCTACAAAAATGTAACGCGAATAAGGTTTGGGTTAAACTGATTTCTGTTCTTTGTACTAAAACTCGAGGCCACACCTCATTGTTTGAGTGGTGGGTGGGTGGTAACGCCTTTCAATGCTTTTTCCTTTGTGTCAATCGGTCGCATCCCAGTAGTGCGATGTTTGGCACTATTGTAAGTTTTTGTAATGAATTTTAAAATATGTATCCATTTATAAGACCCTCTTATTGAAAATTGTTTATATAAAATATTTTTCAATGTTCTTATGACTCTTTCAACAATTGCTGCTTTTTTAGTGCTATATGTTGAGTAATGATTAATGTTGTACTTTTTCATAAGAGTTTGAAAATCTTTATTATAGAATTCTTTGCCTTGATCACTTTGTAAATTATTTGGTGTGTATTTAGCCTCTTGAAAAATATTTTTCATTGCATCAGTAACTTCGCTTCCGGTCTTGTTTTTAATGGCCTTTGTATACACATATTTAGAGTAACAATTAATGCACACAAGTATATAGCGATAGTCATCGTTTTCGTTAGCATATTGTTGCATTTCTGCCAAATCAATCTGCCACAAGTCATCGTATCCTTTAATTATTGTCCGCCTTCGTTTAAAATTTTTTCTTATTGGTCTGTGTATTTCATTAACAACTTTAATTTTTTCGCACTAGGCTCCATATTATCTTTATCGGTGATGTTTAATCACCTACTGGGGAAAATATTCACTTACATGTTCTAATAAATAATTCCCTCTTCACGAAGTTCCTCAATAATAGAAATAATTTCATTGTCATGCCCAGTATGACCTGCCATTTTGGAACTAACCAACAATCGTAATCGATCTACTAATTCTTTGGGATTATTCCAATAAATATATTGGGATTTTTTGGTTGATAGGTGTTTTGTTAATGGTTGGTGAAAATTTACGCTTACACCCTTTTTTCCGATTGCACTACCCAACTTACTTTCTGTCATTTCATAAAGTTAACAGAAAGGGTTGAAATATGGGATGGAAAACTTTAAATATGTCAGAAATATTCTAAGTGTTGAGAATAAAAAATTTGCATCTAATGTGCATGACATTGGCTTTAAAAAACACCCTATCAAAAAAAGTTATAGGTCATAAAAGGCCACAAAATTTCTATCTACACATTTCAGATTTC